>DWMZ01000882.1:0-18829 GCA_018249855.1 Eueides tales michaeli
TATATATATATATATATATATATATATATATATATATATATATATATATATATATATATATATATATATATATATATATATATATATATATATATATATATATATATATATATATATAAAGTAAAATTTAATCTAAAGAAAGAGTTCTCCACGTTTATTAGCGGCGTTCATCATCCGGTGTTAGCGGATCAGGGATATTGATTAGAGAACATCAGGTGCTGGAGCCACACTACTAATGGAGATGTAATGTGTTGAAAACATATTGGTAACTTCAATATTCTATTTGTTACTTTAGAATATTGTTCGTAATTTTGGGATTATATATACTTACAGTTTAATCGAGAATCTAATTAACAAAATATTTAGTTCAAAGTATAAAGGCTTAAATTTTAAAATTAATCAACTAAACCGAAATAAAATCCCATTTTTAACATTACAAAACTCAAAATTGGCGATCGAATCCACATTTATAATCAGAAGTTACATAATATGCTTGTGCATATAATGCGACTAATTACCCGCTAGTATAGTGTCATCAGCGTGCAGTGGCTGAATTGCGCGGCTACTCTGTCCCCGACGAAATGTATCTGGCCGTGTGCCAGTTAACAACATCCGTTCATACTTCTATTGCGTAATTCGTTTCAAAATGCCCTTAATTTTAATATGAAAACATGACCTATTTCTTTAACATTTTACTCGCTTTCATATTTCACTCGTTTTCTGTGTTTACTACAAATTTGCGGCCGAAAGAAAGTTCCTTAATTCATGTCGCTGTTTATTGAGGCGGTGCGATCATGTAAGATAAACACTTGTCTAGTGCTTATGTAAATATTTATATTTAAAAACTAAATTTTCATTTGTACATTCCATGGATTTACCATACGTGTGCCTGGTTCCTCGTGTGGCAGAGAGAGCCTGAGTAGCGTCGATTTCGGGATTGCGACTTGATGATTTCCTAAATCATAATATTTATTTTTTTTATCCTTAGATAGTGTTAAGATAGATTTGTTTCCTACGGTACTGTAAATTCTACAAGGATAATATGTTTAACTGATCTAGAAAATGAAAATAAATCAGGACTAGATAATGAAACATATTGGTGTTTCTACTGCAATTTTATATTGCTTTTCAAACGTGTTCATTAAAATTATCTATCATGCCGACGCGAGTAATGACTCCTATCAAGGAGCACTTTACAACCCGACAATAAATGCCTGGATGTACCAATGGCCTCACCAGTAAAGCAACATTTTTCGGAGGCTTTTCTCCCTTTCATGAAGTTACTCTGATCTGGCAGAGTCATCTGGAAGCCATTTAAAAGGCCGAGTAACCGATAGTACATGAAGGTGCGCCGCTTCAAAGCCAACGGGATAAGATATCGCCTAAATTCAACCACTCACTCTATTTTTGGAGATTCATTGCATGCACTGTGTAGTTGTCATTTTCATCTTCTTGTAGAAAAGATTTTGTAATATCTCCCTTGCCTTTGTGGAACCCAACTCTGATCTGTGCAAATGTCAAACTGTTTATGGAATTGAATTCTGGATTCAAGCTCCATGAAACTAGTCGTTGTGGAGTAATAAAACTGCTTCATTCTTTTATTTCTCCAACACATGTATTTTAGTAAATCTGAGGTATTTATAGAGTGTTCAAGGTTTCTTTAGTTTCATACCAAAGCTATTGTAATCCCTGAAAAAAGTTGAGGGATCACCCGAGTATGCCAGTCCTACCTATTACTTCAATAACTTATAATATAAATATACACATATATATATATATATATATATATATATATATATATATATATATATATATATATATATATATATAAATATTTAAAAAATAATGAAATCTGAAAACGTAAATTTTGTATAAAAACGCAGTTTTCAATAAAAACTTTTTTGTTTAGTTCACGAACATATAATGATGAATCAGATAAAACTAGTATTAAGGCACACCGTTTCTCAACTTCTGTCCAGTTCGTTTTGTTGCCAGATTAAATACAATGAAATAGTTAATGCATCCGCGATATAATCAAACTCACACCCATTGCATTTACAAATAGACACGTCACGATTTGTCACGACGCCTGACGGTCCTTCAAAGTTTTATTTTATTGTAGTATATTAATCTATAATAAATTGAATTATTTTCTGAGATATTTTTCTATTATTATTGAAATTGGCTTCTATTCTATTGTACAATAGGTTACGACTGTCTGACCTTGCGACATCCTTGAGCGTATTTTGTGTCAATTTATTTCATTTTATACAGTATTTGGTCCTTAGCCTAGTAAAATAATTTTCACATTTTATCTTTTGTAGCGAAATTAAATATCTTGTCACAGAACTTAATACCGCTCTCTGATCTCAGTGGTATAATATAACAATTTATCTACTGACGGGGAATTTTTTTCGCTCATATCTAGTTCGTTAAAATGTTTTATCATATCTAGTGAACCGCTGAACAGATTCACACATTAATACTATCAATATGTATTATTAGTATTAAATGTGTGAATTAGTTGAAACATGGCGCAGAGACACAAGCGTGTGACTGTAAGCGCGGCAGGTTCTGAATTCGATCACCACTCGATTCGAACAAACAATCGACGAAGTATTGGCTTAAATGTATTCCTTTTTATTTTAATGCATTTACCTTATTGTAAGGCCATCTACATTAATTCAGTTATCAAGTTTTTACACATAAGCCTATTCAAAAGTCACGACATATCAACATTATATTGTTTTTTTTTACCCTTACACAATGTCCTGCATATAACAGGGGAAGAGGCTGGAGTTTAGTATTAAGATACTCCGTACCCTTATTTTCGTCAAGCTTGTGAACAACGCTTTATGTTATGTGATGTATTAAGGCACTTAGTAATGAGTCATCACTAATATATATTTAAGTATATATCTCACTGTAATAGATACCAACATTCTTCAACCTATCTCACATAGGAGACTGCAGAGAATAAAATGTTTCGCTTTCCATTTCCCGTCACTTTTTAAAGTATTGCCTGTTGAGTAAAACTCAATGCTATTCTTTGTTTTATTACAGTAGATCTTCATGTATAAAGTCAAAAATGTGTACTAAATACATTACATTTATGCGAGTGTAACCTACATCCACCGTTGACTTACCACCGCCGTAGATGCTGTATCTTGCGTACAGCAGAAAGTATTTAGCGGAAATACACTCCGTTCTCTGCTCTCCATTTAAAAGGTGCGACTGAACGTAACATTTCGTCTCACCAGATCGGAAGAAAGAAAATTACTCATTCGCCAGAGATACAATCGAACCTACAACCTCGTTTCTAGATGTGTACTCTTTTACTACACCACGATAACTACTTTAGTGATATATGTTTGAAGGATAAAACGATTAAAAATAGTACATTGACAAATTATTACTTTTCTGTATGTTTAATTACTTATTAATAATAAAGCTACTTTAAAACTGAATAAATTCAATTTACTTATAATATTATGTTAAATAATATTATAAATAAATTGAATGAAAAAGCATATTTGGTTTAAGCGAAGTCATTTCAATAATTTGAAAGCATTTAGCGATATAACTTTAAATATTTATTTTTAGCGTTATTTACGTTTTAATTATTTATTATTCGTAGTTTGCATATGTTCGTTGCACTAAAGTAGTTCTGGTACCTATTACTACGTATTATTAAAAAAGGTCACGGGAAAATTGATTTTGGATATTTTGCCGTTTGTTATATTGAGTTTAATTTCATTTTAACATAGCTGAGTAGACATAGGCAAAAGTGCACTCTTAAATTCTTCTACATATCGCACCATTTCCAAGACATTTGAATAGTAATTTCAACTCTTATTATCGTGTCGCAGTGAAACATCCTCTGACTGTGAGAGAGTAAAAAGAGGGAACCTAGTGTCAAAGCACTCTGTTCTTACTTGCCACTATTTTTTTAGACGTAGAGTATTCAGTGGTGAAATTTAGTAATTGTGTGTTCATGTTCAGTAGCGGAATTCAGCGCCACGAGTTATCTTCTCTTTAAAGCAAAGAAAATTTTATAAAAACAAAATTTTCCTCGACGCCTTTACCTATATATACACTTGGCACTAAAGTTATTTACTTTCCTATATGTATGTTGTAAATCTCTCATCAATTCTAAAATAATGGTCTACTCATTAAAAATGTATACTAGCGTAGCTCTATTTTCTACAATAAACTTATACCGTCACGTCTGTTGACCATTACTATGACGTATAATAATTCTATCAAATTTTAAGATATCAGCCTATTTAGCAATAAGAATATACGTGACCGGCGTCACTACGGGAAGGTTCAAATTGTTAATTTTTTCTACCTAATTCCTTGTTAAGTTCTCTTTGCTTTAATGCTACAAAATTTTAAGCGCTAGATAAACTAATTGTATTTACTGATAATTATATACAATTTACTGACCCAGTAAAAAGAAAATCCACGTTAGCATATATCTGTCTTCTCCCGTACTAACTATTTTACATTTTACAAATTTAAAAAAAATTAAATATTATTTTCGAAACAATTTTAAGCAACACTATGTTATTCCTTATTCAATAAAATGTGTTATGTGTTTAACTCGTTGTGTGTTTAATATAGACTAAAATTGTCCATCACAATTAACTTATACTGTCTTTATCTCTATTAATATTAATATGGAGAATTTAGCAATGTTATATACATTGCATTATATTTACTCAGTATTTTGTCTCTTCACAGATTTTAAAGGTCGAATAATAAATAAAATAATTAGGTAATCGCGAGTGAAACATCTGTCTAGACGAATGAAGTATACAAATCAATTTCAACGGATATTTTTTTAGGAATAGTTTATTAAAAAGTCAAAATGTACTATTGAGTATAGTTTTATAATAATCTTAAAGATATTATTGCTAAATTATAAAGAAATATTTATTAATCTATTTAATGAAAATTAACAAAACATACATGTAATTGGATATTACTATAATATATTGCATTTGTTTTATTAACGGCTTTGAGTATTATTTACTTATTTTTAAGCAAACCGACAAATACCCGGTAGTCCCCGTCCCCGTCTCGTCCCCGCGTCGGAGAGATTTTAGTATCTTACAGTCCAGAGTAAATTAGTTTTTGGGTAATCTAAGGTCTATAACTAAACTTATATACACTTTATCCTCATGAATAAATAAATACTTGCGTTTAATTCCACATACGAGTACTCGTAGCTTTGAAAACTAGTTCTACAGAAGTTTAATTTCAGAATAACCGCTAAAGTTCTATATAACTTGTTGTATTTAGTCCTATGTAGAGGACGATTGCTGTTCAAGTTAGTGTCTTTCTATATAATTGTGTATAATTATATTTGTATGTAAATTCAATTCAGCCGGATTATTCGTTTTTTTCCGGTTTAATGCTGTATCCAGCATATGGCAGAGAATATTTGTAAACCTAGTGTTAAGACTTGGCCTACTCTAAACTCGTAAATAAATTCGTAGCGCAATGAGATAGAGACGGTGGCGTCCGACTTGAAAGAATGAATAAAATTATAGTAATTTTGTTTTCTCCACTCTGACAAAATTCAAAGTGTTCCGTCACTCAAAGCACAATGTCTCATAACTTGTGAGGAGCGGAGTGTCCGAATACTAGATGTTCTCGTTCTACCCTACTGAAATTACTTTCAGATCTATCTAATTAAACATTCTCCAAGCAAGCACGTCAATGTGTTAACAGCGACACGTTTCAATGACAACGAGTGGGATATAGAGAACAGAGATTCTCCATATTCCACTTATGTCACTGCCACTGGCGTATAAGATGAACTTATACGGCAGATCATAAAGCAGCACGTTTTACTACACGGCCGCGGAAATGCAAACATATACTAATTAAATAGTGTATACAGTGCGAGCCAATTGAGGTCATCCCGACACAGTAAAGTTGAGCCTAAGTAAACATGTAAGATTGAAAAGAAATACGATAAAAGGTTTGTTTGCTCTGGTTAGTAAGAACACGGTATTTAGTTTCACCACTTCACACAAAAGAGGAAAACGAAGTGGTCTTGATACTATCTGCCTACCTCGCTCTATACCCCCGCATACAGAGCTACGCACGTAGAACTCGTAAAGAAGAAAAAAATAAAAAAAAATCATAATCATTAACTTTACTTTTCGAGTTCAAATACTGAGTTGTTGAAGTTAACTTATATCATACAAAATATTTATAATACTCTACACTACATAGTTATATGAAAACATCATCAGCATTATATACCAAACCCAGTAAAGCGGATACAAACAATCAATAAGTCATTATTATTGTTACAATATATGACAATGATGCAATCATTTGTTCAGGTTAATTTAAATTAGGTAAACACTTGTCAATATAAGGTAATATAATTTTATATAAAGATTAAGTAACGTGAAGTCCAAAATAATGTGGATTTATTTATATTTAAATGATTTTCATGCTTAGATTGGCAAAGCGTGGCGTTAAGTACCACCGTGCTGTGGCACCGAATTTTTAGTTTCGAATGAATCAACCGAATTGAGGGGGGGTTTTAATCGAAAGCTTTATAAATCGCTATGTTTTGTTAAATCAAGAGGATGATCGGGAGTGATTTCTCGAGTTGGACATTTATTAATTTTAACATTTGTGCTTATTTTAAAATATTTTAACATCATTCAAGGTAAGTAAAAAAGATACGGCTTTGTTACTTTTTTATTGTATTGTAAATATAAATTCACTTTTTTCATCTCTCTTTCGCAGATAATACAATCTTTATTAGAAACTGATTCCGGAATTAAGGTCTGCCACATGACGCCATATCTGCCATATGATGTCTCGAAAATTTAACGCAGAGCAAAGAACGGAATACCTTCACATTACGTCTCTTTACAAAAATACCTCCTATATATCAAATAAAGTATGAAGATGAAAATGCTTTAGTCGTTTTTTTAATTTAACAATATATGTATGTATGTATAACTGTATATACTACTTGTATACCACGAAGACATTATTCATGCCATAAAAATAATAAATTAACATTGTATACAATGTAACAATAAATAAACATTGAAAATTTGTTAGAAATAACAAACACCGGCTTGTATAAATTCTATTCATAGGAACGTAAGTACATAAATAAAAATAAGCTTAATTTGTTCCAAGTTGTTTGTTTTGTAAATAAAGATTATTGTATCGAGGAAATAAACAGGTTTGTTCTTTAAATAAATAATTCGAAGCGCGGCGTTGAGTGTAAGTATTTAATACTTTGGAGACATTGGTTTCTATTACAGTTAGGGAGGTGCGCGGGGAACTCCTCTCCCTCCCTACTCCCTAACTGTATTAGAAACCAATATCTCCAAAGGAATTTAGGAAGGAGTTTTAACACTAAGTTCTCTCTTTCTACTTTGCTAAATGAAAGAAAACGTGAAGATATGGAGTAGCTTATGTAGACTTGAATAGGCTTGATACTTGGCTTAAAACATTCTTGTTCGCCACTTTCCACCAAATCCTGGAGGCATTGCGTGTTGAGTGGCGGATCTTAACGCCGTTTACTTCATTACCACAAGGATAATATGAAAATATTAAATATTTTATTTCTTCGAGTGCGGATTGAACCGATAACCTATATTAAATAACTAAAGTATAGAAAGGAACTCCCACCTGTATTTCTACAGAAATCTCAAGCAACGCTCCGAGCTCCTCACGCTAGTAAACGGTAAATAAGTTACAAGTCGTAGTTAAATTATAACCAAACCTTAAACTAAGCTTAACTTCAATAATAGTTCAATTAGACCCGTAACGGATGTAAGCGTCTGTTACCACCAGCGGTAGTCCGCCCGATGTGGATATATCAAACGATCACACCATCTGTACGTAGATCTAAGATCTGCAGTAAATACTGGTCACGTTGGTATAACTCACTTGGTGATAGTAATTATTGCGTAAATGAATTAGGATCATATATCGAAATAATGCGTTCCCAGGAGTGGTGGTCTAGAACTCTTGCATTTACTGTCACACGGAGAATAGTGTCACTAATTTAAAGATCACCTATAAAACGAAACGCACGCATACGAGTATCTATACAAAAATATAACTATTAATGTAATATATAATTATTAATGTTAGACCGACCACTGAGGCATTTTCATTCAAAATCCACTCAGCGAACTATTCGAATTAAAATTCATGTAACTGAATTAGTAGTTAAGTTTTTAATACGTTTGGTTCTTAAAATATATTTTTCAACGGGATTATTAAGAAACTTAAAAGTGGCTTTCACAAGTCCGTCTTAAACTGCGCCTGGTTTTTAAACCTAGTTAAGATTTAAATGTAATTATTAAGTGAGATTCGGTTTTTAACTGAACTAACAGAATTATTAACATATGCATGTATTGTTTCTATAGGTAAGTGTTCGTATCCGTACCCGTATACTTGTGTACAAAATAATGACTAAACCAAAGATTCACATTCAGTAGTAAACCTGTGACGGCACCTTTAGTTTTAATATTATAACTATTTTCTTAGTAATGATTTAATTTATACCAACAGATACTCTGTTAGGCAATTTTTTTTAGGAGATGTGTAGACGGTCCGCAAATAGAATTTAAATTACTTCTTCGAACTAATTGAGATTTAGCGTTAAAAAAAATTCCCGGGGCAGCGCATTACATAAAATTGGTATATATAATTTACTATATAAATAAGACAACATTAAGTTCCACCACTGCTCGGCAATGTTTCACCCTGTAAGCGTGAAGTGAAAAGAACAAATCAAGTCTAAGCGAAAAGTTTAATTTTGATAAACAACAATATCGCCCTAATAAATACAACGATCATCATTAATATTTGAATAGTGATGAACATAAATACACAAATATCTATTATATTTCAGTTCTTCAGCTCCAGATTGACACTCACATCGCGCACACCCGCTAATTATAATTAGAGCATGCGAGGTGCGCTTAGAGCACAATAGCGGTGATTGCGCGCTGATTGCTGCCTACATACTAGTACACTACATACATATTTGTTATAGTATCGAGTGTAGTTCGTGTTATACGTGATCTGTTCTACATAATAAAGGTCCGCACAGGGCCAGGGTAAGCAGAGGGAACTTCTGAACCTTCATAGTGTTAAGATATTCCATTCCGTTCCCCAGTTTAATGGTGGAACTTAACGCCGCTCTTTTACTTATCATGAGAGTTAAGAAAGGAAAATATTTTATGTTTAATTTCCCTCCACGTGGGAATAGAACTCACAACCTGTTGCGTTTATGATCACTTGCTTGTGCCTCTGTGCCACGATAGGCCTTTATATTTTTACATACACAGATAACATTACACACACACACAGATAACATTAGAATCAAACCTGTACAGTGTGAGGTAATCTACATAAGTTAGGGTCCGAGGCGTCTGTAAATAAAAACGCTATCCGCTATCTCCGCATTTATCATCGGCAGGACCCTAGTAAACAACTTGTTTTATAGCATCATCATCTAAGGTCTGCTTCGTATTCTGTGTCTATATTAGTAGTAAATGTATAATTAAGCTTGTTTATTATGTATAACTCTTAAATATATATGCTATTGAACACATGAATTGATTTTAAGTAAAAAGTAAAGAACAGCATTAGGTTGTCTTTGTCTAATCTGCTTCAACATTTAGTTAAATAATATTAATCTAGAAGCAGTCGTGGCGCAGCAACACAGTATTTGACTTTAAACGTAAAAATTGTGGAAGCGATTCTCAGTCGGGGGAATTGACTAAATTGTTTTTTCACTCGAGTAGTAAGGTAAAAGGAAATTTTAAGTTACACTCAAACTCACTAAAGTAGAGAACAGTGTCTTAACACTATCACTTATTTTCATCTACTGCTTTATGTGAGATATATATTGGATTTTCTCTTAGAAAAATAGCGATAAGACTTAGTTCCATTATCAAGTTCAAATAAATGTCTTTAAATTTCAATGCAATTTCTTTGTGATTTTAAGAATAATACAATTAAGCAGATGTTACTCCTCAAGCCTTGTTATTATTCTGCCTCACTTCGGGAATAAAGAAACAAACATATAAAATACTGCAAAACATAACGCTTCTTGCTCTAAGATAACTGCGGTTTACAGATGTGAAAGTTTTTATTAGAAAACATTCTTTCTTAAAATTACAATGGGCTTGCATTAACGATTTTGTTTAGGATAAGGTGGGTTAGGGTCTTTATTACGAGAGCTGGAAAATAAAAATAATTTATTGTCAGCGTGAACACAACCATCAGGCTTACAACTCTATCTTCTTTGCTGAACGTAATATACAGCATATATAATTTGTATATTTTATAAACATGCGAGATACAGACTGACATATTTTTAAAACATTCTTTGTAGTCTTCCTATTAAACGCAAGTAAATGCTATAATACTTTAAAATTGTAATCTTGTACCAGTAGCATTATTGGACGGGGCTCGGGGGCTACAAAGCCTTTCATTACTCACCACTGTCTTTAATCTTGTTAAGACATAGTATTCTACACGACACGCCGCAGAACTATAAGCTAAGGTCTAAGATTTTTTTTACCGATATCAAATAAGAATGTCATTATATATTATAAAAGATATACTATTTCAGCTCTTCTAGCTCTTTCTCCCTTCTTCTTTCTTTATATCCACTTCACTTCACTCGTTAAGTAACGTCTTGGGGTTAGAAGTGTGTTCCAAATATTCATGACCAAAGGGAACTATGAAAATAGTGTTTTTGAATAACATAATGTATAAAATATTTTCTTTAAATTGCCGTGAAGGAAAATTTGCTAATAAAAACACCACTAATACCACTTACCAACTCCTACATGATTTAACGCATCACTGCTATGTGTATTGCGCCACTCAACACTCAGAACTATCGGCTCTAGGTACATAGTATAATTATAAAATATTGCCTTTAAATATATACGACCTTAGACACCGTAAGTAGAATACTAAACTTCGAAACTTCTGCAACGGCCTTGCGTGTAATTTATATGTAAATGTACACTGCAACAATCTCGCGTGCAGTAAATCTGTGTAATGAGACGTTCTGTTGTATAATTCTACTGAATTTGTTGAGCCTAATGTAGCTTTAAACGTAATATAGCGAGGAGAGGGGTGAGATTTAAAGTATATCCTTACGTCAGACTTTATTAAGGCAATTGTAGTCTGTGCAGGTTAAAATATAGCTTATAACTTGTATAAACTTAATTGCTGTCGTACACTTTTTACATTCCATCCAAATTTTGTGCCATTGAGTATTGAAACTTGACGTCGCACTTTGTCTGGTTTTCAGAGTGAGAAATTGAAAATTATTTATTTCCTCAAATGTAAATCGAAACCACAAACATTACGTTTGTAGTCTCAAACACGTCGACTTTGAGTGAAAGGAACTCACAACTGTGTCTTTCACAGTAAGTAGAGAAAAGATAGCCTGCACTCTCTTTTAGAAAATATGCCGTTTACATGATACTAGCGAGATATGGCAGGAATGTATGAAAGCGAGGATTAAGTACTACATATACATGTAAGTATTTTATAAGTAATGGTGTGTGTATAGAAGCAGTCGTGACACAGTTTGAAGATGACCTTGTGTTGCGCTCTACATTTCAACAAGCAATATCTTAAATTCAGATGAAAAATGGTTTCATTTACTAATCATTCTCTTGACATAATTCTAAAGGCAACATGCTGTCGGAATGGTCCGAATTCCTTCAACAGATGTTGAAGGCTTCTTAGCTCTAATTAAAGCAATTATGAATGAGAATACCTCTATAAGAATTTAGTTTTCTTTGCTATCGCTATCATCTGATTAATGATCTAAAATATGTAAACGTACCTACGTATTTAACCCTAATTTAATTCAAAGTCTTTTCATTAGAAAATAATCAGAATGTAGATTATAAAACTGCTTAATTAATTACTATCGAAGTGTTTTTTATTCGTGTCATGTTTACTTATCTTAAATATAAGATGTATATAAATTAGAACGTCGTTAATTCGTGCTCTGTTTTTGTTTACAATCTCCAATAATTAATCAATAGTAATAATATTCAATAATTATTCAACAATATATGTCACTTCGTACTCTTAAACGCAATAGTAAGCTAAGTCCTTTACCGCCGTCTGGTTGACGATTGTGTGAACTAAAAAATATTGTTGAATTCAGTAGGATTGTTATTACTTGGATTATTTGGTACTCTTGACGCGTTTTTGACAGCTATAATGACAGCTAAGTTGTTAGTAGCATTAGGAATCTTGACAATAACAAAAGTGTTTCTTTTTAGAAATTGTCTCGGATTTTTTTTATTAAAAAAGCAATAAATGGCACGTTTGGGTCTAATTTACGGTGCTTTAAGAAGGTCGGTGCTTTAAGAAGGTGAACTGATTGCCGCGAGTCCGTCTACTTTATAATGTATAAAACATTGTATAAGAACATGCTTTTATATTAAAAAAACTATAATCCTAAAACTAACAGCAATTATTAAACTTAACAATGCTCTGAGTGAGCGTTAGTTTAGTATAGAAGTTGTTGTAAGCGTTTATCGCGACTTCAATAAAGTGCTTTAGGCTTTAATGTACAATATTGTGGTGCGATGAAATTAAAGTTTCCATTCCACGCAACGAAGTTTTGACCGAATTAGGAATACATACATGGAATGTATTTTATTTATCTTTATGCATCTTTCATATAAATTAGGTAAAGAGAGAGATGATTATGTCACCGAATGGTGAAAAAAAGAACTTGTAAAGAAATATTTCTCAGAATTCGAACCCAAGACTTTTGAAATCCGTTCACAGACGTAGCCACAAAGGTGCACGGTTTTCAAGAAGAATTCAATCCAACGATACATACAAAAAACGGTGTCTCCATATCTCTATTGCATTCACTGTTCGTATTAACCTCTTCATACACCCATCTCTGGCTCCTCAATTTATAATCAGTAAAATCCTATAATCATATAAGTCACGCGACCTGTAAATCTGACAGGTTGTACGTCTGATCCCATTTCGAGGAAAGGAAATTATTATACCTTCGCTCTGGTAATAAGGCAATGCGCGGTGAAGCGGTTGAGTTCTGCTACTCAACTCACAATGCCTCAAATTCAGAGTACAGTGGGAAATGAAACTCACTGGGAACTTAGTATGGGATAGAAGGGTATTTAATGAGATTTTGCAGTACATTATATTATAGGCAGAGCGTGTACTAATGTAATGTACAAATAACTTCAGATAAGTATATTTAGATTAACAGCGTAGAGTTCCGGTATAAGAACACTCAAAAATAAATATCACACTTTTGTAAGTTAACGCAAATTGAATCTCCAGATAAATGGATGATGCTAAGCATTTGCATATAAATTGAACAATAAATTCAATTCTTATACTTGATTTTGTAATGATATAGATAGTGACTCTGTTCTACAACAAGAAAACATTACATCGCTTACCACGTCTGATGGTTGTGGATTCAAAGCTAATAATTATGATAATATTAAGACCTCAACGTTACACGATGGCGTAAAAAATATATTTGGAATTTAAAAATTAAAATAAGCATTGTTTTCTTCTTTATGTTGTTCTTTTGAATTTAAATCCGAGGGATCTTTAATATTTGTAATTCACTGAGTTTAAAATTTTATGATATCAACAAAAAAATTGTTAAGGATCTAATTGGTTGATATTCAAATAGTATATATTATTTCCTTCCTCTATCATTTACTTAAAATATAGCTTGATTACTTTCTTTTTAGTGTCATTTGATATACTCAACGTAAAGTGATATAAAACAATAGTAAAATTAACATTCGTACTTCATTTAGATAGCGGAGCTTACAAAGTTTCATTATAGTACTATTTTCAAAGTTTTTGAATGTAATCAGTAGGACTATCTACCAGAGGGGCCACTTACTGTAGAGCGCATTCAACTTAAATTTACTAAACTCTATTTTTCTAACGACTTTTGTTAAATTAAAACAATTTTAAACAATTATATCATATTTTATAAGATTTGATTGTTATTGAAGAATGTATAATATTTTTATAGTGTTTTTCTTTAAAAAACCTACCAAGTTCCAAACATTTAACTATATTTTTCATTTTCATAAATTTCCTCGCAGCAGTTATAACTAATTATATTAATATTTGTGTTCAAAGGGTTTATAATAAATAAGCCATACTGCATTAGGAATTCCATCCAGTAGACGACGTCCAACGTCTGTAATTGATTGCTTAAAGCCACCGTTTAGTTCCGCCAACGTCAATCTAACTAATATTGTTATAGAATCAGTTAATTTAAGCTACGGTATAATGTCGTTTAAGTAGTTTAAAGCCCCCAATACTAGTACATATAACTGGCAGATTTTAGATCAAATTTATATTTCTTCATTCCAATACATTTTTGCATTCTTTTTCTTGCTATTACCGGCTCGATGATAACGTCGTTTAAAACACAAAATAATTTTAAGTGATGATTTTTAACTCTTGGACGATATGCCTTTAGAGATTGATTAACGTCATATTTGTCCAGCATATGATCATGTAACTATACTACAACGGTGGTTTTAAAAGTTAGTTTTTATAAGCAGTGGATCTATCAAAAAGGATCGATGGTCATAAATTAATAATGAATTATAAAAAAATATAAATATAATTTAATCACTTTTGTCGCTGTATCCCTCACATGGCAGAGAAGGTAGTGTGATCTCGCCACAAGCTCAACGCCACATATTGCCTGGTTACCAGAATGAACAAATGAAAATATTATATATTTAATTTTCTCGAATGGGATTTGAATGGGTTCGAACCTGTGCCTACAATCACTCTCCCTTGTGCGCCTCGACCGGCCACAATAAATATTATTAAATTGATAGTCAATATTACCTTACTAACCTAGAAAAAAATATTCCTTTTATCTAAACTACTGTGATATATGGCTAACGTTATATGTCATTTAGCTGTACTCAAATATTAAAATTAAGATATAACAAAAATATTACATCTTGTTTTAATGACAACAAAAATCAGCAAAAGAATCGCGACCCTCCGCGAAGTATTTATCCTACAATAGGATGCTATTATATAAAGATTAAGGAAGTTCAGTAATTGATGAAACTTGTATATAAATAAGAACGTGCAGAAACAAACCCTGCTAATTGAAATAAGGATATTTCATATTTTCAATAAAGTTTACTTTCTAAATGATTTTGTCCTTATACTAGTTTTTATATTATTATGTTAAATACAAAATTGAGGTTGAAATTTTTAAGGTAGTAAATGTATTAAATTATAAAATATAAGTTATGATTTAGAAACTATTACGATGTATTAATTACTTGGTAGTAAGTCCAACCATGGTGTTTGGTTGCGTTGATGATTCGGAAAATGGAGTGTCTTGATATCAAGTTTTCTATAAGCGTGAATTATTTGCTTAGTTACAATTAAAATCAAACTACTGTATGTTTTTTCAACAATGGGTCTACCTCACAACGGACCGCTTACTAATACGTAATTAAATATCACAGTGCTTTGTTTCCCTCCGAACATGCCCAAGCCAATGAATGAGTTGCTATAAACAAGTAGAACATGTAGCTACGGCAGGGCCGTGTTCAAATATATATTATAGCTAATTAGCAGGGAATTAACGAATTCACTTTATAAAGTAGCTAATTAGATTAATAATGGCCTTACTTACTTTAATCTACTTTTTCAATACAGAAGATAACTAAAGATAAGAGATATTTTCACAGTTTGCTCCAAATATGAGCAGCCCCTGACAAACTGTTACATAATATATTGAACCTAAATCCATCCCTGATCAATGTCCATCTGCGATTTACGAACTGTTTTAGTGTAACTGAAATTCATCAATAATTTGTTAGTGGAGATAAATGATAACGAGAGTGTATCGATCAGTTGATTAGTGCGGTCTAATGTTATTATTTGATATTGCGCTAAAATCTAGTTCACCACTTACTAAGCTGAATCGATATTGGGATTTTTAATTAAATTACAAAGTTTGACATCGCTATTTGATTCCTAAGGAAAATGGATTTATTCATTTAATGCACAAAAGCCACGACTAGTTCACTATTTGGCTTTTGCTCGTTGGTTAACTGTCGATAATTTTTATTAAGCTTTCGTTACGAATAATTGAAACATTTAACATTAACCTGGCTGGTTAAGTGATGGAAAATTACCATGTACCTCCCTCGTTTAGAGAAGTATTAAGATAGCAGACAGTGAGTTCAGTTACAGTTTTCAAGCTTTATACTGTCTCTCTTTATTTCAAACAAATATTTCAATTGTGTTTGAACCTTTTTAATTTTAATTATAAAGTTCTTCTTGTCATTTTACCTTCAGACTCAATATCATGTCATCATATATCAGTCAAGCAATCTAGTGTCAATGTATTATATAGCTCGCCGCCGCGCTTTTTCTTGTTTACAGAGCAAGAAAATAGAAATATTTTACATCCTTTCACAGTCAAACGCAGTCCCACTGGACCACTCTATTTAACTTTTACTCATAACTAACAATATATGACTATTTTATTATAAAACATAGGTGAAAAAATATATGTTTATTTATGATAATATAAAAAAGCTAATATTCTGCTTAAACTCAATAATTATAAAGATTTAAAAACTTCGTTAATTACCAAAATTTGTTAAAAATTCACTCTGTCATTACTCCACCCGCCCCCGGTGAGGGCGTACCTCGCCTCTAGATAATTATATTAAAAACTTATATTTAAG
This sequence comes from Eueides tales michaeli, assembly GCA_018249855.1. Lineage (NCBI taxonomy): Eukaryota > Metazoa > Arthropoda > Insecta > Lepidoptera > Nymphalidae > Eueides > Eueides tales. The sequence goes on from DWMZ01000882.1 coordinate 16,800, forward strand.
AAATAGCGGGAAGAGAAATGAAGTGTCTCAACACTATGTTCCATTTGGCTATCCTGCTATATGCGGAAATCAGCGTGAATTATAATATTTCTATTCATTAAAACATATCAATAAGTAAACAGCATGGAAAGTAAGCACCTAGCTGTCAATTGTAAGGCGTGGACAAAGCGCGTCTCCGCCACGACATTGTCCCGTCTCTAAGGGAAGGGAGCGCAGATAAAAGACAACTGGGTTGTGTGGCAAGAACAGTACATATAAATATACAGTGATGTATAAGGTCTTCGCTTCTTTCCTTTGACGTATGCACTCTTGTTTTTTAAAAAAACCTGCAGTTCTGTAACCCAGCACTCACCTGAATATTACACATACAGTGTCATCTCAATTAGTTCTAAATTTTACATTCATTGCCTATATATTATTAATAGAATAGTCCGACTATAAATTCTATTTGATTCTCTATTCATCACAGCTACTACATTCGTAAATTAATACTAGCAAATGCCTAAACCCATTTTTGTAGTCAAGAAAGGTTATAAAAGGTAATTATTTAGTTTATTTTATAAATATTAACCCCGCGTAATGTTTTATTTTCGTGACATTGTATGTTAAATTGTTTAACTCAATGCCGCGCTTTGTATTGTTATTAGAGCGAGTGATTAAAAAAATATTTTTTCTGAATTGTCAAACGTCAAATTTACAGCAAGATATAGTCACGCTGCCTCAAGACTACCTCAGTTATGTTATTGATGTATGAATAAAAGATTATTCTAATTGCGGTGTTTGAAATACATTCCATGTGTAATATAAATGTAAACGTCCCGTGAACGTCAAGGACGGGCACTCTACCTCTGAGTCTACGTAATGACACGTCACACTTTATAACTCGCAGTGGATTTACAAGCTCCACCTGCCTCTACTATCTATCTCGTTTATCACGATTTTAAAAAAGTGAGAACTAAAGATTCGAATTACAACATTTAGATAGCTTCTGAGAGACATAACTTTAAATTCTGCTAATGTGTTTTCAATACTTTTCATAATTTTTGTATTCAAATAAATTTTGGGAAATCCTCTCTTATTACTCTCCAATACTCTTTTTTTTATGGAAAGGAAACGGCAAACGAGCGTGCGGGTCACCTGATGGTAAGTAATCACCGCCGCCCACGGCCCCGTGTAGCACCACAGGAGCTACAGGAGCGTTGCCGATCTGTAAGGTGGATGGGCACCAGGGCCCGGCATTAGCTAATGCGAAACGCAGTAGCCAAAGCTACTACTTAACGCCGGTTTTAAATGCCGGGGGTGGTAACAATCCGGTTGAGTCTGCCCATGCGTGTTGTTGCTGCTGACAACGTGACTCTCCCACTCGTGAAAAAGTTAGTTACTCCTCATGGAAAAGTTAGTTACAACTTTATGCATGCATTAGTATTATTGGTATAATAACGGGAAGAAATAAAATAGTTCAATTTCACAAGTGCTCTGACCACTAAACCATATGAGCAGTGTGGACTTCTAATTTTTGTATTTTTATTAAAAAACACAACAAAATTTGTAAGTCTTATTTCCGAATACATTCATATCGAACGGAATATGCGGAACAGAATGTTATTAATATTACTGTATTTATTTATAGACATATATGTAGGTATATATAATAATTACAGAAGACAAATAATATGTATGAAGTTTTACAAACAAAATCTACTTAGTAAATACATTTATTAAGTGCAAGCAATTCTTAGAGCATAAAACCTGAAATGTATTTAAACTATTATAGTGTACTATCTTTGTAGGTTAGTAGCAACATTAGCCTGCAACGTCTCAGGAGTAGATTTTATATGTTAGCGTACAACATTGTGAATTTGTAAAGGATGCTCTTGGCATGTTCTGTGATTTATCCAAGGCGTTTGATTGCGTCCAGCACTCAACATTGATCATGAAGCTACATCATTATGGCATAAGAGGACGTGCACTCGATCTTCTGACCTCTTATTTAACTAACAGGGTTCAGAAGGTTGATGTTAAGGGCATGA
>DWMZ01000883.1:0-18829 GCA_018249855.1 Eueides tales michaeli
TTTTTTTGTTATATGTTTTTTTTTATATATATATATATATATATATATATATATATATATATATATATATATATATATATATATATATATATATATATATGTATATAATACCATCGCCACATAAGCATACTCATTGTCAGTTACCACAAAGTCCGGCGTTGAACTCCGCCATTCTACGCTATCTATGTTCTGTCTAATAAATTAGTCACTTTGATCTCAAAAAGAATCGAACATACACCATCAAACAACACAACCACTGAGCTTAAAGCTTCCCCAGACACTAGAATATTTCACATTGATAAGAAGCTGTTCTTCACCAACTTAGCGACCATTAATTCTGATGTTGGCCAAATAAATCATTATATTATAAAGGCGCATCCACACAATGCGTTATGCGTACACGTCAGATACACACGTAGCAACGTGACGTATCAATTTCTCTGGGAGCCGGCACTATCGGTCGGATCTGGTGTCGCCTTTACATTTTTATTTATTGCCACAATAAGATTTATACACGTGTAGGCCACACTGTGTCTTTTGAGACTTAAGTATATATTTAAATAAAGTTTTAACGAAATTGAAGGTGTAATTGGCTTGGGTTTTGGGTTTCGTGTTGAATATTTTCTTTTATTGGTCCATATCTTTTTATTCCGGCATAGAATAGGATCACCCTGGTACTGATGGTGTCGTAAGAGGCGACTGAAGTACGAGTGGAAGAGACTCATGAGACTCGACCGGATTGTTACCACACCCGGCATTTAAAACCGGCGTTAAGTAGTGACCTTGGTCACTGCGTTTCTCATTGGGTAATGCCGGGTCCCGGTGTCCATCCACCTTACAAACCGGCAACGCTCCTGTAGCTGCTTTAGTGTTACACGGGGCCGTGAGCGGCGGTGATCACTTACCATCAGGTGACCCGTACGCTCGTTTGCCGTGTCTTTTCCATAAAAAAAAAATCTCTTTGATAAAACTTAGACTATTATATAGAGAAAAACATACTTTATTTAAATAAAAAAAGATCAAATTTATATGATTTAGTTTCTGAGAAATGTTTTGATAAATATACTTTCTTAATGCTTTTATCAAATTCCCTCTGTCTCTCTCAGCTTCACGCTGTATCCCGCACATGGGAGGGTAGGCAGAGGAAACTTGGGAACCTAGTGTTCAGACACTCCGTTCCACTTCCGTCCCCCACTATCCCCCGAATTTAAGGCATTGCGTGTGCGTTTTGCCTTATTACCACAGCGAAGAAATGAAAACATTAAATATTTAAATCGAAAATATTAAATATATCATTTCCTCGAGTGAGGATCGAACCCACAACCTGTCGGTTACAGTCACCCGCTTCTGACGCTGCGCCACGACAGGCCTCATATTTTATCAAATTCCACTAAATATATTTAATTATATAATAAAACATGCCCCATACGAACTATAGCAAATACTTATAAAATAAACTCAGACAATATCGACCCGGGCATCGAACAGGTAAATAATTTACTGCCAGGGAACCAAAATACTCTCTCGTGGGACCATCCCTTGGAAACCAATGTCATTAGATGCCGTATACGTGTCGTTTGTACAACTTTTACGGTTTTCTAAGAGCTTTTCAAATAATCATCTTGTTTTTTGGTACAAAGAAATTATTTTTTTGTAATTTAAATGGATATTAAAAAATTTGAAATAAAAATTATTAAAAATAAATGCTATTGATACCTTACTTCTGACTATAGGAAGCGACAGTTGTGTGTTCGATTCCAGCTTGGGGGAATAAACTGACTTGGGTGAATGACTTAATACGAGGTTCCCTCTGCTTACTACATGTTAAATACAGTATGAAATATCTTTTATTATTTCAATGCATATTTCTAATAACAAAAATATACGCTGACAGCCGAAATATGACCAAAAATTATATAATCAAGGCAAAGGGAGGCGTTGATTGAATTATATAATCAAGGCAAAGGGAGGCGTTGATTGACCAATCAACACGAAATGCTTCAAATTTAACTGAAAATTGGGAAACGGAGTGTCTTAACACTAGGTTCCCAAGTACCCTCTCCTGTTACCCCACTTTAAAACAAAAAATATATCAAATTTATTGTTAAAAACTGCAAATACGAAGTTAAAATACGATTTATAAAGATACCCAAAAGGCAATTTTATTTAAATCGCCATACAAAGCAGACAAAATTAGATTAGCTGTGTACGGAACTAAATTGAATTTGTCTCATAGTCATTCTTTTGTTACAGCATCCGTATCCTTCGGAAGATCAAAAGAAGCAATTGGCACAAGATACAGGGTTAACGATACTACAAGTAAATAATTGGTGAGTGTTTTAATTTTTTTTTTATATTCCTAAGACACTATGGTGTATTATTTTTCCGTTAGTAAAAATGCTGTATATGGTGACGGTGTTTAACGCTGCGTTTTATATAACACAAGCGTAATTGCGACTAGTTGTGGTGTGTATAAGCGGTTGTGAATTCAATTTCCACTCTAGAAAATAAATATTTTATATCTTTTGCTGCTGCTCTAGTAACAAATGCTGCGTTGAGTACCGCCACTTGTCACGCAATGCCGAATGCAGAATTTAACGGAAAGTGAAGATCGGAAGTGTCTTGATGGGAACCAAGTGTACTAACACTGGGTTCCCAGGTTTCATTTGCCTACACTACAATCTATGAGACTCACAGTGCAAAGCATATATGTAATAATATATAATATAAGCATATATAAAAATCTCTCTAAAAATACGCTAGCAACATAGATAAGTTGGAAAAGCGTGTATAAGAATTTCTATATAGCTTGTGGCGCAGCGGCACAAGCGTGTGACTGTAACCGACAGGTTCTGGGTTCGATCCCTAGTCGAGGATATGAAATATTTAATATTTTCAATTTAAATATTCAATATTTCATTTCTTCGCTCTGGTAATAAGGCAAAGCGCGGCGTTGAGTTCCGCCACTCAACACGCAATGCCTCAAATTCGGCGGAAAGTGGGGAACGGAAGTGGAACGGAGGTTCCCGGGTACCCTCTGCCTATACTGCCTTGTGCGGCATACAGTGCACTTAGACGGTTTCCAAGAGGCGTGGGTTCGAATTCCGTTATAGTAAAAATGTATATTTGAATATTATCTACCAAAGTGTTACACTCATAAGTTTCAGTTATCCACACTGAGAATAAAACGATGATGACAATATTCCATGCACTTAACCTAAAACGATAAAGTGCCGTTACAATCGATTGCACGTACGTACTCGCTAACGTCTGAAGTATTTATAACTGTAGTGGTTGTCGTATAGATGTGTGACGTGTTTCTTTGATAAAAAATTAAGTAATTTGGCCGTTTGCTTGTATATTTCTTTTTTTTATGGATAATAACAGGTTTAAATTCGAATATTTTTGCTGTTTTAAATGATTTTTAGGCAGTGGGTTTGATTCTCGCTCGGGAAAATAACGTCCGCTTCCCAACACGAAATTTCACGAATTTGGGCAAAAAAAAACGGACTATCTTATAACTAACCTTTCTCAACCTACACTGCTATACGGGAATAAGCGTGAAGCTGCGTGTTTCTACATGAATAAATAAATAGCGAAAAAAAAAATCTTAAATAAATCATACAAACTTAAATAAGTATGAAAAATATTTTTTTTTAGTTTCACGCTGTATTCCGCATGAGGCATGGTAGACAGAGGGAAACCCGGGAACCTAGTGTTAAGACACTCCGTTCCACTTCCATTCCCCACTTTCCACCGAATTTGAGGCATTGCGTGTTGAGTGGCGGAACTCAACACCGCGTTTTGCCTTATTACCAGAGCGAAGAAATGAAACATTAAATATTTAAATTGAAAATAATAATTATTTCATTTCCTCGAGTGGAGATCGAACCCAGAACCTGTCGTTACAGTCACACGCTTGTACCGCTGTGCCACGACACGCCTCAAAAGTATTACAGTAAATATTATCGACCTGAGTGGTATTAGAACTTGTAACTATATCTTTATTTAAAACACCTGCACTACTGTGGCGTATAAACTAATTTTACCTATTTCATTGACTTATCGATCTCAGTATTAAACTAATCTTTTATTCAATACAAGACAACTGACCCCTCATGAGTTGTTCAATGGCCATAGCTATGTAGGTATCATTATATCGCCAACGCATCTGCATCCATATAACGATTCTCGATGTTTCACAACTGAAGATATATGTATGTATAAGAAAAAGTATTAAAGCTACTGCTGTTCTGTCTGTATGTATTAAACGATGTGAATGTAACAAATTTGTATTACTAAAAAGTCTATATAATAAATATCGATTATTCACACTTTAATTAAGCCCTGATTAATGAAATATTTAATATTTTCAATTTAAATATTTAATGTTTTCAATAATTCGCTCTGGTATTAAGGCAAAGCGCGGCGTTGAGTTCCGCCACTCTACACGCAATGCCTCAAAAATCGGCGGAAAGTGGGGAACGGAAGTGGAACGGAGTGTCTTGAGACTAGGTTCCCGGGTTCCCTCTGCCTACCCTGCCTTGTGCGGGATACAAAGTGAAGCTAAAAAAAAAAGAAATTAAATTCTGAGGCAGAGGTTTAAGCTGTCAACGCGACAAAATGTGAGATCGATTCCCGCTCGAGGTAATATTTAATATTTACATTTCTTCATTCTGGTATGTAGACGAAGTGCGACGTTTAGCTCTGCATTTAAAATATGAAACACCTCAAATTTGGTGGAAAGTGGGGAGCGCTACTCAGTGTCTTAACACTATGTTTTCAATTTCCCTCTGCTTACTCTACCATGTGCGGGATACAGCGTGAAGCTGAAATGAATAGTTCAAAAAGTAATACAACAATTTTGCTTTTCAAACTATCATTTCCAATCACTGGACTTGGTCAAGTTATTTAACACTAAATGACATTTAATTTGACAGATAATAACATATCAAATTTATTAAAAACCACAGATTTTTATCTAAATTTTCATAATCTCAGCCAAAATGTCGTAAAATATGATAATTTAAGACATCTGAGCTAAATTAAAGACAGCAAACAAAAAACATGGGATAATCTCTTCCAAAATATATATATATATATATATATATATATATATATATATATATATATATATATATATATATATATATATATATAAGTTGAAATTCAGTATTCAGATTAGAGAAACTTTCTCAAAAAAGAAGGAAAATTCAGACGATTTACTTGCTGTATAAACGCGATAGGATGTGAATTCAATACCCACTCGATTAAATGAAATGTTTAATATTTTTGTCTCTTTATTATTTTAATGAAGCCAAACGTGGCGTTGAGTTCCGCAACTTAACACGCAATACCAGCTAAATTCGGCGAAAATTAGAGAATAAAGGTCCTAATGGAAACAGAGTGACTGAACACTAGGTTCCCAAGTTCCCCGCCTAATACAAAATACAGCGTTAAAATCCACAAACAAACTAACAGGCGACAACAAGTCTCAAACTAAAATGATACAAAAATTATCGATACATAATAAATATCATATATATATATTAATACATACGTAGTGTACGATGTCCTTTAGTATGGTAATGATGCGATTATTTCAGGAGCTATAAAATTTGTTATTTTATTACCGCGGCCGGCTAGGTGCAGTGAATGTTCTTACTAATGTCATCTATACCGCAAAGTAATGTAAATACTAGAAACATATAAAAATATCGCCTGCCTAAGTAATTCGTTGGACGTGGGACTTGATGTGACTAAGAAAATGTTAACCGATTTCTTGGAAAAGGAGATTTGAGTTTACACCTATTAATAGTTATTAATAGGTGAGAAATGGTCTTTGAGTATGTGATATGCGGATTTCTGGTGAGAATTTAATCTTTATAATGCATATACGGTTTTTTATTTATTAGTATATTCTTTTTTTAAATTATGTCTATCGATTTCTTTTAATCAAAGCAATTAAATATCAAATATATTGACAAAGATAAAATGGTTTTTTAATGTATATGAAAAAAATCCTTTAATAATCTGTGCACGACAAAAACAGGCTTAATGAAGTGATGTTTTTTTTTCCTTTTTCTTTTGTTTTTTATTAGAGACCAATGACATATTTGATATCGCTTATAAATAAAATACGAAGAAAACTATATAAAATATCATACTTAACTAATTAAATACAGAATTCAAATAAAAAATAATTTTATCTTCATCTTCTCAAATATTTAAATTAAAATTTTAATTGTTATTACAATTTTGAAGTGTTGTTCCACACTTAGGAAAGAAAAATACTTAATTTAGAAACGTATAAAAATTTGAACGAAGCAGAATTTGAAACCGACTTTTTGAAGCGTCAGAGCGCTTGAACGGTTTCCGAGATGCGCGTATTCAAATACTGCTTCGTTCAAATTTTTATACGTTCTTGAATTTAGTATATAAAATTTCAATTTCCTCGAGTGGGAATCGAATCCACAACCCAACGCGTTTACAGTCACAAGTTTACATCCATTACAGCCGGTCTCAAATAAAACTACCTTAAAATCACCAAGCAGAATCTACCTACAACCGCAATAAATGTGATTTAAATCGACACATGCATATGCAATTTGTTAATACCTACGTGGAATACCTACGTAGGCGCAGGCGCATCGCGACCGCTAATAAAACGTACGACAAATTGACCGTACGCAACCAGATATGGACTAAATCCTTTTTGTTATTGGCATGCGATTTATTTATTATATAAACGCGTGAACGGGTGGGCTGTGCTATCTTTTATTATATCTTTCCTTATCTATATGTGTATATATTATATTAGGTATGGTGTATAGAATGTCGTTGAGTCCGTTATAACGCAATACAACGATTGACGGTAAGTGAAGGAATGATTATATAGGTGGTTTTGTTGAAAACTTATAGAAATTTGAACTCGCGACTTTTGGAAATTGTCCAAACGCTTTGATCAACTAAGCTGTACGTTCTCTTCTTTTCTATGTGTAGAATATCACTTTAAGTATGTAATTATTTAAGTTTCTTAAACTTGACGCGGCGTTAAGATTCGCCATTTGTTCCGCTAGTTACAAGAAGTGAGTGGTCAATTGAGAGCGAAGTGTTTTAACCACTGGGTTGTGCAACCTCTACTTTTTACTTTTAAAAGTTTTTTTCTTTATTATTCTATATTATATCTATATAGTTTTCACGTCACGCTTTCCGCCTCAAATTCGACGGAGATTCGACGGAGAGTTAGAAACGGATGTGTGAAAGGAACAAAGTGTCTTAACACTAAATTCTTAAGTAAATTTTAAAAATAAATCATTATCTTGACTTTTCACAAAAGAAATCCACCTCACTTAGTTAATTATAAAAATATACATATATAGTTATTTTTCTTTTACAAACAAAGCATAAAATTAGGTTAGGTTTTTCAAAATGTGTAACGGAAAGGGTCAATGGTGTCTTAGAGCGCTCTCTCTAAGGCCCTCTGTCTTGTGTCGAGTGTCAGGGAAGGTAGAGACCGCCTTTGTAAGCACGTAGAAGTTAATAATTGTGTGTTTTGAGTATCAATTAGCGTGGTTTTTCTTTATTTTTACGCTTTATGCTATTTTTTTTTCTTGTATATTGCCTCATATAGACCTGTGGCGCAGTGACATTAGCGTGTGACTCTAAACGCGATATATATATATATAGGTTGTGGGTACGATCTCCACTCGAGAAAATTTAATATTTTATATTTTCAAATTTATGTTTAATATATGTTTAAAAATCGCCTTACAAAAGGGTTAAACATAAAAATCTCTTATCAGATATAAAGCATTCTAATTGATTGTGTGGTGGAGCGGTCACAGTAACTACTTTTTTTTCAGCTTCACGCTGTATCCCACACGTGGTAGGGTTAGCAGAGGGAACTTGGGAACCTGGTGTTAAGATACATCCCCGCTTGCGGCCAAAATTGAGATATTGTGTGTTGAGTGTTGGAACTGACTACATTTTCTTCATTGAAAATAGAGCCCACAACCTGTCGTCTTTACGACCACACTTCTGCCCCACACGACCAGTCTCAAACAACAAAATAAAATATGTAAATTATTAAACAATGTAACAAACAAACCGAAAATTGAAACCCCCCGGTCCCTGTCGAATTAACGACGGGACCCCTAATTGGTATTATATGAAGATGCAAGTACTCACAGCAACAGTATTGTTGGAAATGTATATGTAATTGATAAGGACGAATTTGAATTTCAAATTTTATTTTTCATTCATACCTCGGGGGAGTCCTTCCTGCTTTGTTTCGCCTTTTGTTCCGAAATAACGCCGAAAGGCGAGTGGAGTATGGAAATTTTATTGTTTTATTTGTCATTGTTGTATGTTTCACTTGTTGGTGTATGTTGAATAGTAATGCTGTTAGCTTGTTGGATACATCTGTATGGAAAATGTTATAATTTGTCGAATATTTCTCTGGGCTTTTTTAGAAAATGTATGAAGAAATGTTTAATTTGTATTCTTTATAAGTATTTCTCTTTCTTAGTGGTTGATTTACAGTTTAAAAATTTAAAAAAATATAATGAAGTTTTAGGTAGTGATTAAGCATATTTCCAGCTTTTTTACCTTCTAAATTAGTAGAGTGTTGAGACACTCACGTTAAGACACTTTCATTTCCCACTTTCTACCAATTCCTTGAGGCATAGTATGTAAAGTCGTTGAATTATACACAGCCCTTTGTCTCGTTACCAAAGCTTAAATATATTCTTGCTCAATATACCTCTTTCTCAGCTTCACGCTGTACAACGTTGTGTTAGAGAGTTGTTCTAGTGTCAAGACACTCCTTTCGTCCATCTTCTCGCAAATTCGGGACATTGCATAGCAGAACTGCGGCGTTTAACACCGTATTTAATCTCGGATATAATACAATCATTTCCCCCAATTTTTTTAACATCCCGTACTACATAGTATGAGCTACGATATTGAAAGCGCACTTTGCGGTACTTCTTTTTTTTTATAATATATAAAATAATTCCCCCTAAACAGGAAATGAACCGATAACCATACTCAAATTTTTCCCAGATCCACTGAGGGGCCTCCATTAAAAAATAATACAATTTGTTAATAGCAAACGCCGTAGACGCGTAACGGCGTAAGCGCGGCTCATCAAATATTTACTTAAAATATTCTCTCGAGAGAACAACGTGAGGGTTCCTCCTCACAAAGGAATTGTTAACCCTTTATTATTATAGCACTTGATTTTACATATAATTGTTATTTTTCTTGTAATCTGTCTGTCTGTCTTATTAGAGAATATTATGGGGTTGAATTCCATAGTTAAAAGTGAAGGAATTGTTGTAATATACATATATATATATATATATATATATATATATATATATATATATATATATATATATATATATATATATATATATATATATATATATATATATATATATATATATATATATATGATGATAACATTTTTAACATATGTGAAAATCAACAGATTTTAAGATATTTCTTTATTTTTCTTCAAATAAATAAATATTTGGAAGTCAATAGATAATCGTAAACATCTCTGCAATAAATATTTTTTTAGCTTCACGCTGTATCCCTAAGGGAAGGCAAAGGGAACCTAAAAATCTAATGCTAAGGCACTCCGTTCAAATTTACACACTTTCTTTTCTCCACTTTCCACTGAATTTAAGAGACAGAGTGTATTGAGTGACGTGAAACGAGAAAATTAAATAGTTCATATCTTTGACTGGAAATTGAACCTACGACCTGTTACATTTAAAATGACCTCGTGCAATAATTTATAATATTAATTACAATTTATATGCAGCTGGTTCGGTTACAAAGCAAAACGCGGTGTTTAGTTCCGCCACTCAACGCACAGTGCATGAAATTCGGCGAAAAGTAGTGAAACGGAACGGAGTGTCTTAACACTAGGTTCTCAAGTTCCCTCTGCCCACCCTGCCGTGTGCGGGATACAGCGTGAAGCCGAGCAGCTAATGCGTAGTTATGTGGAAATAACTAAGAATATATCATATAACATACGAGTAGCTTAACCTTTCTCGATAAATAAAATATGTAACTCAAAAAATTTCATTCATACCAGTATTTTCTGAGATTAGTGCATTCAACCAAATAAACATTTTAACTTTGTAGATACTTACTCCTGAGACCTTTCGTGGCGCAGTGGTGCAAGAGTGGGACTGTAAACGCGACAGTGTGGGTTCGATGGCCACTATAGGAAATGAAATATTTAATATATATCTACTTTCTTTGCTCTAGTAACAAACCAAATTACGCCACTCAACACGCAATGCCTTAAATTCATCGGAAGTTGGATAATAGAATGGAGTTTGTTAACATTAGGTTCCCAAGTTCCCTCTGCCTACCCTCCCATATACCAGAAGCAATGTGAAGTTTTTAAAAAAAAAGAAACAATAGATAAATTGCCATATCTTAATATGAAAAGTTAAAAGGCAAGACTATTTTCCAATATACCCCACAAATATTCAACTATTAACGCCGCAGTAAGCTAGACTCTACATTAGGCAGCATTAACTGGATTAGACCACATTATAGGTATTAAGCACTTAATTTCTGATTTATTGTTGTAAAAACATAGTTTCACGTATGATTTTGTTTCAAATTTATATTTTGTACGAGTAAGGAGTAGGTATATATATACAATAAGTGCAGGCACAATGTAAATAAAAAGTAGAAACATTTTTCTATATTTTCTATGTGATATGAAGATAAAGAAATGTAAAGAAGAGATCTTTATATATGGAATATCAAACTAATGTTCTTTTTTATGTGATAAATATATATTAAATAACGCTAGAAACTGTCTAGGCACAGCGATATATCATATGACTATAAAAGCGATAGTAATTACGATTTCCATTCGGAGAGTGATTATTATTCCTTCCTTAAAAACCCTTCCAGCTTCAGCTTTACATACATTCCATGCTAACACCCCCCCTTCCCATAAAGTCACTTCCATTCCCCACTTACCACCGAAATTATCTGCTTTTCCTCGTTACCAGAACAAAGAAACGAAAATATTAACCATTTCACTTCCCCAAACGGAATTGAACCTATGGCCTGTCACGTTCCAGCCGCACGCTTGTACCCTAATTAAATAAACGTACAGTAAATCACAAATCAGTCATTAATAATAATGTACGTGTTATCCCCACTTACAATCTATCGGCCACTAATCAAGATAAGCTGGTTAAGCTATATTGTCGCGAGCCATAATGGTCCTAGGATGCCCGTACCCAGATCTAGGCAATACTGTATTGTGGTCTGGTGTGAATACACGATTTCGCATGTATTGTTATTGAGACACTCAATTTACTAATATTGAGGCCTGTCATGGCGCAGCGGCACAAGCGTGTGACTGTAACAGACAGGTTGTAGGTGCGATCCCAAGTCGAGGAAATGAAATGTGTAATATTTTCAATTTAAATATTGAATGTTTTATTTCTTCGCTCTGGTAATAAGGCAAGAGCGCGGCGTTGAGTTCCGCCACTCAAAACACAATGTCTCATCTACACTAGATATCGAATGTATATGCCATATGCGAGGTACAGTGAAATAAAAACACTAAATGATATTATATTCAAACAAAACAAGATTGTAACCCCCAAAAAAACTGAAATTGTCTATCAAATTCATTTTACGAGGCCCCACCGCGAACGCGGTTAATACCCGGAGCCAAGATAAAATCTGTGAGATCTTGTCTTCTCTTACTTTACTCATCTCGAATTATTTTTATGTACTTTTAAATGCGTTGTAATTTTAAACGCTGTTTTCGTGTCTTTTTTACGTTCATTCGATATTTTGTTAATGCCATTTTGATTTTTTTTTAGCTCTATTTGCTGGGGTTTTTATTTATATATTTTGGTGTCGTATAGTTTGTATCTGTATTTTTGTATGTTTAAGGTAGACGATTTCTCTTCTTAGTGCTAAGACACTCCGTTCTTCTGCATTTTCTTCTTAACTTTAGAGATCTTGTGTCCTGAGTGGCGGGACTTAAGTGTGGTTACCAAATGTTTGTCGCGAGTAGTCAGACAGTAGACAGCCTTTCCTTCTTTTTCGGTATCGGCTTAGGGAACCTGAGCTCAAGAAATCTTATCCCTACCATACTAACTTTCAAGATATTGCGTGTCGAGAGGCGCAGCGCTTTGTCTTACTAATGAAATTATTTACTCCCCCAAGTGAAAATCGAACCCAACAACCATCCGATTACAATCAGACGTCTCATATCTTCTGAAATTAAATATTTTAACTCTACAGTCCCTATGCCTACCCTAGTAATGCGTGAAACTGCTTCAAAAACACAAAAAAAAAACGCATTACCGATACAAATTCGTAAAAACAAAATGCCAAAGTAGCAATACGTAAACCATTATACGGCCATAACAATGGCATCCGCCCCACATATTCATGGGAGGCCGTTCAAATCCATTCGCGACGATCAAATCACATCTCCATACCATAAAAGAAGACACTATTCCGCGTTTTACTTCACGTTTACTGCACCTTTGCGGCGGGTACTTCCCTGTGGGTACGTACGGGTGGGTAGTGCGTTATAAAACGGTGGTTTAAAGATATGTTTTTAGGATGGCATAAAACGCAGAGGGACCCTGGGAACCTTGTGTTGAACCACTTCGTTCCAATTAATTCAGTTTTTTGGTGAAACTTTATTTCACAGTGTATCCCGCACTTGGCAGACATACTTGCGAACGGAATTCAATGCTGCGCTTTGCCTGATTACCATAGCAAAAAAATGAAAATATTTAATACTGTATATTCTTGAGTGGGGATCGAATCCACAACCTCTGGTGTTTACAGTCTCTGCGATTATAGGACTTAATCTTAGAGATTGTGGTTACTTTTATTATAGACGTAACGTATAAAAATTAGAACAAAGCAGGATTGAACGGAGCTTGGTGAGAACGAATAGCTTAGTTGGTCAGAGCGCTTGGACGGTTACCAAGAGGCGCGGGTTCAAATCCTGCTTCGTTCAAATTTTTATACGTTTTTGAATGTAGTGACATTAAAATATATTGTGTTTTTTAAGTAATCTTAATATTTGCGCAAAATCGTTTTTATAGTGGACATAAGTATTATTAGCGTCTCATAATCTGAAAAAATATTGGCATACTAAATTTAACATTTCTTTTATATTGTATGTAATAAAACGAATTTCATGTTCGTGTAATAAAATTAATATCAATGTATGTATGTATTATGTTTAATGAATTCACTTAGTTTGAATTTGAATCCAGAACTTAGCAGGATAGGCAGAGGGAACTTGGAAACCTAGTGTTAGGACACTCCGTTCTGTTCCCGACATTTGTTTGTTTAATGATGAATAATTTGATATATAAGTAAAAAAGTTAATTTTGGGTATAACCAACATAAATTTAACTTGATACTGTACATATATAAATTTTGATCTTTGGATACCGCCACTATACAACTAATATCTCTGAATAAATATTTTTAAGTATGAACCCCACAACCTGTCACGCTTATATAACGTGTTGCACGTTTGTCCCCATGAGCTACGATTGGCCCCTTTCAATATTATAAGTTAGTTTTCAGTTTTCAGTTTCATGCTGTATACCGCAGTATATGACAGTACATCCATCCCGCAGGATAGACAGATTGAACTTGGCAATCTAGTGACCAAACACTCCGCTCCACTTTCCGCCGAATTTGCGGCATTATTTTTTCAGTCAGGAGTCAAGGCTTTGCCTTGTTACCAGAGCGAAGTAAAACATTTCCTCTATTAAACATATCCTCGAATCGTGATTGTACCCACAACCTGTCGTTTACAGTCACACGATTCTGCCTAGCACTATGTCAGGCTCTCCCTATAGCCTAGTTGTGTTGGTGCGTGGTGTTTAGCCTTTTTTTTTAACTTTTAACGTATTTTTAATCCCTACGTACACTACCATATCGTTACAACGATAAAACAACGGGATTCTCGTAATGGATGAATTTGAACAGATCTGTATCGGGAACGAGGCGTTTTACCGTCAATACGCCGTTTGGGGGGCGATAGACGTTAGTCTAACGTGGAACGTCTGAGATTGTCTTTATCTCTTCTCTTATGTAAAGGATCATTGATTTTCTTTGAACTGTTATTTGTTATAGGTTTTTGCTTGTTGGAAAATATTGTTCTTTTTTTCTTAAAAAAAAAAGCTTTTCTTTTTTTATTAATTCAGATTATTGGGCAGGTTGTTAGTAAGTTTGATCGGTTTTTTTGTGTTTTTTAATGTATTTTGAGCTATTTGTATATATATTTTACAAGTAAATGTGTATGTATACAATTTTCATACAAAATGCAACTCTTCAACATGTAGAATGGTCAAGAAATATCTGAAAATAAATCTCTTCTACATATAAAATTTTATATATTTTTGGGCTTTTATTTTTGCCAAAATTAAGCGCGGTGTTAAGCTCTGCAACTCAACGCATGAAATTCAAACTAAAAGAGTATAAATGACAGTGTCCTAACACTACATTCTATCGGTCTATCCATCTATATACGAGTTTGACCAAGAACCCAAGAAAACCTGAGACTAATGCGCTGAAGCGTACGACTGTAACGCGACCGGTTGTGGATTCGATCCTCACTCAAAGAAATGAAATATTTAATATTTTAATTTCTTCAGTCTGGTAATAAGGCAAAGCGCGGCGTTAAATTACGCCACGCAACACACAATGCTTCACTTGACGAAAAACTTGAAACCGAAAGAGTCTTAACGCAAGGTTCCCAAGTTCCCTCTGCCTATTCTACCATGTACGCAACCACAATATCACTAAATCATAAAAAAATCAACAAATACCAACATCAAATCCGTTATAAGACAATCCTATAGTTTAATAGCGGTTTCTTGATAATAACACAGAAAACAAGCTTTGAATTAAACAAGAGAAACAATTACCGACGTAGCTCGTAACAATTCCCTTTAACCCCGCTACACTCGTCAAAATAATTCATTTTAATTTTCTTTACGGCCTAGTAAACCTTTATTTTATGATCATACTACGGTAGATAAGTCCGGGAGTCCCTTAAAGACCCCTCTGCCCTCGTTCTACGGAGATACAGCCTTTACTGTAGCTGTACAGCCCTTTGCGGGGCCCAATGTCTTTGGAATGGCCGAAAATTTGACTTACACGAATTTTATTGAGTATTAAACTTTATTCGCGATTAAATGTTAAGTGTTACGTTTAGGAGCTTTTTGGTTGAGTGTAAACAAATGTGCTATTGGATTTATTTATTGTTTTATATGTATATATAGAGAGAGAGAGAGAGAGAGAGAGAGAATATTTGAAGAGAATATTGAAAAAGAGAGAATTTGTGTATTACTCCATTTATCTGAGAAGGGTATATATAAGTTTATTAGGTACATAATGTTATTGTTTCGATGTATCCTACCGTACCTGAGGACAAAGTTACTTCGGGTATTAAGAACCGAAATTAAATATTTCATTTTCTCGCTCTGATGAAGAGACAATGCGCGGCGTTGAGTTACGCAACTCAACACGTAATGCCTCAAAAAACCGACGGGAAGTGACCAACGGGAGGGTTTTAATCGGGGCGGAGTGTCTTAAAAATAGGTTCCCAAATTCCCTCTGCCTACCCATCTACAGCGTGAAGCTGAAATAAGTAGACACAATGGACTCACAGAACCGTCATTTGTTTATCTTTTCATTACATTTTTAAGCCGAAGAACGGGCTTTCCTCAAACATTCTCGGTCTTTTTTATTGTAGTCTTGTAAATATTAATTATAATTAAAGGGGCTCTCCCTGTAAATAAATTATCATGAGCACTTTTTCATTGCATTTTAATTAATTTTTTTCCTCCTTTTGTTTTCAGGTAAGTGGATTTTCTTGTATTTGAATCTGCAGAATTTTTTTTTGGGTAAGTATTGTTATAATTTGTATGTAGCTTTTAAGCTGCTGCTGCTGAGACTGTATTGGTTTAAATATTATGTAAATATAAATCATCTGTTTGAGTGTTTGTTTACGCACAATTTTTTTTTTATATATATATATATACATTTAGAAAGAATAGCGTTTTTATCAAAAATGATATATATACTACCAAATGAAGTTACATAATTTTTATACACACGTTTTTTAATATAATCCGATCATGCCTTCTTTCAAGCAAAAGCGAAGAAATCGCTTCAAAATTTCGTAAAATCCTCAATCCATCAACGTTTATAAACGAACCAAAAATTTCGTTAAAACCTCAACCTATCAACGTTTATAAACCACTGAGCTACTTTTTAAAACTTCCGTACCTCCTTTTCTTCTAGAATAGTCTTCTAGAATAGTCTACTGCGTACTTAATTTTGGTGGATGTAACAAAAAAAAAAAACGGTTCCGAAACACACACAAAAACACAAAAGCCTTTGGCGTAGCCCTTTCTGTTTCCGGCGGACGTCATTTTTCAGAGTTCCACCATTTATTTTATCTGAGCGGCGCACGCCGATGTTTTCGAAACATCAGCTGTTGAGACGCGGAGATTTATTGCTCGATTCCAAATAGAATTTGCGATTTAAATTTTCAATTAAGTGGGGAAAATAGTTTCGGTATGCGATTTTGGTACTTTTTTGGTGTTTTTTTTTTGTAGCTTCACGCTGTATCCCGCACGAGGCAGGGTAGGCAGAGGAAACCCGGGTACCTAGTGTAAATACACTCCGTTCCACTTCCGTTCCGCACTTTCCGCCGAATTTGAGGTGTGTTGAATGGCGTAACTCAACGCCGCGCTTTTGCCTTACTACCAGAGCGAAGAAATGAAACATTGAGTATTTAAATTGAAAATATTAAATATTTAATTTCCTCGACTGAGGATCTGTTTGAGATGAGTCTTGTTAGTAGATAAAAATAAAGAAAACGATTAGTTCCCCCAACTTAGAATAGAACCTATACTCAGTCCTATACCGCATGATCACAATAGTATCATTAAATTAAAAGAATAATTATATATATAGTAATTTCCTACAGAAATTTCTATAAAAAAACAGAATAAAAAGTCACTAACATTATTAAAAAAAACCATATTAAATATTATTCAAGGTGAATCTATCAAAACGTAAGCTATCATTGTTTCTATAACGAAAACGCTGTTAACAGTAGCTGTGAACAAACACGAATTATAATGAAAAGGCATATTCAATCAGTACGTAGTTTAACGCGATACTTTAATTAAATGTCAACAAGACTGAGGCCAATTATTACTCCGTTTAATTTATTCATACACTTTATTAGTATTAAATCGGAGTTGAGTTACGCCACTCAACACGCAATGCCTCAAATTCGACGGAAAGTGGAGAACGGAAGTGGAACGGAGGGTCTTAACACTAGGTTCCCAAGTTCTAGATATGTTATGGAAGTATCGTATCGCTGTTAGATTTATTACCTGTTTAATATTAAATATTTCGAAAATAATCTCGTTTTTAACGTGTAATTATACATTTAATGTCGTGTTTACCATATTTTGTATTGCACATTACATAAATATTATTTGATTTTTATCAAAAACGATCTCAAATTTATAGATAACCTTTCTAATGATTGTCTTAGGTAATTCTGTCCTGTCGTGACGCAGCGGCACAAGCGTGTGACTGTAACCGACAGGTTGTGGGTTCGATTCCCACTTGAGGAAATGAAATATTTAATATTTACAATTTAAATATTTAATATTTCATTTCTTGGCACTGGTAATAAGGCTAAAAGCACTGCGTTGAGCTCCGCCTCTAAACACGCAACGCGGAAAGTGCGGAATGGAAATGGAATGGAGTGTCTTAACACTATGTTTCCAAATTCACTCTGCCTACCCTGCCATGTGTGTGATACAGCGTGAAGCTGAAAAAAAATATAGATAAAACAATACAAATTTTATCGACACTTTACACTAAAGTGTACAACCCTTGGCCTCCTTCAACCCGCTTCGCTATATCATTTTCCATTTGACAAACATCATTACATCTTCCGGGGGCGCCCCCTACACCGGGGATGATTTTAATATTTGCAATTCTGTGTAATTGCACGCTTAAAACTTATTTAAAATGCGTTTATGTTGGAAATTTTGTTCATTTTATTGGTTTTATTTGTTAATTTATTGGAAATGATTAATAAGTACGATTTGTTTTAACGCTATGCGGGATACAGCGTGAAGCTTTCACGCTGCAGGGTAAACTGAGGGAACCTAAGGTCAAGGTACTTCATTACACGTTTTGCGCTGTAATTTCAAGACGTTTCATGGTTTATTGGCGGAGCTCAACACCGCGCTCTAGCAAAACTAATTTTAAACATAAAACATTGTACCACTGTTCCATGCGATCTCCTTACGGATATATAGAGATACTCTACACAATATCTGCTTTTTGTAACTTTTTTTAAGTAATCTTCTAACAATAAATATGAATTTAAAAAATTATGGCCAGCAAAAATATGAGAACTCGTGCACGTTTCCCTATCTCATTTTCCATTTGACAAACATCATTACATCTTCCGGCGCGACCCCCAAGCTACGGCTCACGGTAGAGCGCACGAAGCCAACCTACCCCCTGTATAGCGATTTATTACTTTTTTTGAATATGAAAAATATAATATATTCACAAAATATATATAGAGGCCTGTCGTGGCGCAGTGGCAACAAGCGTACAGACAGGTTCTGGGTTCGATCCCCAGTCGAGGAAATGAAATATTTAATATTTTCAATTTAAATATTTAATGTTTCATTTCTTCGCTCTGGTAATAAGGCAAAGCGCGGCGTTGAGTTCCGCCACT
>DWMZ01000884.1:0-18826 GCA_018249855.1 Eueides tales michaeli
GAAATATTATTGCCGGAAAATAACCTTCTTTTTAAGAGTAAAATTTTTAAATTGAACGAGCTACCGTAGTATGTTGACTCACGATATAATACATATAATATAAATTTGTTCACTATGTATGTGTTTAGGTATGCATTTCTATGTTCACTTTATTGAGGGCATATTATCGCGCATGATATGCGCTTTGCCTTGTTACCAGAGCAATAAACATACAAATATACTAAATATTTCAGTTTCTCGAGTGGGCATCGAATCCACAACCTATTGCATTCACAGTCGCAGGCTTGTACCCCTGCGCCACGATAAGCCTCAGACACAGAACTTATTTTAAAAGCTATTTCTGTGTTTGATTTTAGAAAGTCAAAACTCTTGGCACCATAAAAAAAAAGTTAATAATTTAATATAAGATATAGATTTAGAAGTGACAAATAATATTGAAAGTTTTTTTTATAAATACCGGTAAAGGTAACTTGATCAATACCGTCATCTCCATCTGAAGCAGTATTAGACTAAAATACCATATTGACTCACATGTAGATATAAATTATGCGATTTAACGTCAAATTAAATTATCAATGTTGAAAAGCCTCGTTTAGGATAAAAACTGATGACTTGTTGTGTATGTCTCTCACATTCTTTGCCTGTTCAAAGAATGTGAATATGGGCTTACTAAAACCGAATCTAATTCAGAAGCGGGTTGTAAACCTCTAAAACACGTCTATGACTCCTGGGAAAATTTGCTAAATGCCATTGGAGTGTTTTAATATGTATGATAGAATTTACGAAATACCACCAAACTCTGTCACAAAAACCAAACCACAATATCACTTTTGTATACAGAATACTGCCCGTGATCTTATTGCCTCAAATTTAAATCAAAGAATCCGGAAGGATAGTATAAATGATTTAAAATCTTCTTTACCTTCTCATAGTATCCTTTTACTTATTCTTTATATTAACAATTTGCTTTTTTATGCGAAGAATCTGTATGAATCGAACCAAAGTTAACTGTGATGAAGATAACAATGCACTATGGCATATTCTTCACTCGTTTGATGGTAATAAGTCGATACTGAATGATAAAAAAACTAAAGAAAAATAACTTTAGTCTTCAAATTAAAGGGGAAATTCTCGATTTGTCAGAATTAATAATTTTCTTAAGTATAACCAAACACCAGCGCAGCCCTCATGTGGTACCACGGATTATTACAGATTATATTGCATATAAACTGAGCTCAGCTACGTTCACATAATAAATAAGGCAAAAGACAAACGTTGATACTTCCCGACTGCTTTATTATAGCTATATTTATAGCATCTTATGGAATTTTGCTATGGGGCGATACTGACTGCAGTTACAAATTCAATATTAAGTCTTCAAAAAAGAGGCATCAAATCTATTTATAACCTAATAGCACAAAATTATCCGCGAGATGTTTATAAAAATGCACGTATTCTTATAATTGCTTTACAATATGTATAGTATAATATAATATGATGTTTATCCGACAACATATTGATCGTTATAGTAAAAACGGTGAAACACAACAGAAACAAGAAATAAAAATAAGCTTGTGACGCCAAGTTTTCGCCTCCTAAGTTAATAAATCTTTATTGGTTTGGAGAAAGTAATAGAGTCCGCTATGGATTCTAAGGTTGTCATTGTATAAGCTTAAAGTAACTTTAATAATAATAATAAAAAGAAAGGTTTATTAAACTTTTAAGAATATTTACAGGATAAAAATGCATGAAATTAATGTCTATTAATAATGATGTATATTTGTTTAATAATTTAATTATATCATTGACATGCAAAAGAGCAACTGTTGAGTTTCTTGCCAAGTAAGTTGTAGCTTTATGTTCATGCGAAGATTCAAAAGTGCTAATAATAGTCTATTTGAATATAGAATGGTTTGAATTTGAATTATGAACGAATAACACTCCATTAACTAGTTTTTATCTGATCTTGTTTCCATTAAGAAGCAATTTCTGCTAATTTGTTTTAATTCAAGAGAGACAAATGGTTTTTAATCACGATTTACAATAAATGCCAGAAAGATATTTAATTGATAAGGCTTTCAAGTTAAAGAATTTAAAAAACTTTTATCACCACAAAAAGCTATTCGTCATTATGTTTGTTTTTCTTTTATCCTTTAAATATTTGTATATCTTTTAAATATTGAAAGGCGTTATTATAAGGACAGTTTTCTTTTCAATTTTATAACACAATTTTCTTAACATTCTTAGATTGTTATTCCATTACTATGAAAGAATAATATTTATTTGGCAAACTTATATTTTTATTTACGAAGAAGGAATCGAACACAAGCCTATTAGAATTTAAGTGACACCACTTAATAACTACGTAGGGCTTAACGATTAAAGTGCTTCGAAGTTTCCAAGAAGCGCGTGTTGAAATTCGCTACGCATATTCTTTTTAGCTTTTCTAAATAAGTAAATATGATTTTTTTCGATCATGCTGTAAATAAGTAAATATGATTTTTTTATTATACGCCCACACATAGGTACTCAAAGGTAACCTAGGATCTTAGTTTTAAGATACTTCGTTTCATAAAGATACTGCGTTTCATTAAGATACTCCCGTTCTACACTTTGCGCCGAATTCTTGAGACATTGCGTTTTGATTATTAAATATAACATTCTCCTGCGTGGGAATCGAACCCACAACTGCGTTTGCAGTCTTATGTCTCTGAGTTATGACGGCCTTGCTTAAAATTTTTACATTTCTAAATATTTTTTCTGATATATCAATATTATGAAATAATATACCCTGACTAATTTCTGACAATTAGGAAATATTAAAATAATTCATTAAAATTAGTTAAGTTAGTCCATTAACAGCTGTTATTACACAAAGTTTTAGTATATAACTTACTTTGTACAAATCTTTAAGCACAGTCACATTTGTACAATTGAATTATATATATAGTATTTTAACAAAAACAACAGACATCATGAAAATGGTAAGAGATATATATATATTTTATTAATGTTTAGCAGCAAAACAATGTTTGCTTGCCATTCAATATGCTTATATTATTATTTATAAATAAATTAAATAATCTGTAATTTATGTTATTACAGTTTGTGGTTCTCTTCGGCTTACTGGCTGTAGCCGCTGCTGCTCCAATGGTAGATCCTGAAGTCGCAGCCCGACGAGCGCTCCCAGCTCTAGAGCACGAGGAGGTCCATGATGAATTCGGACAATTTGCTCTTCGCTATGTGACAGCTGAAGGCACAGTAGTCACAGAGCGAGGTCGTCTCGTGCCCTTAGCAGATGGATCTGGCTATGTCATGATCTTTGAAGGAGAAGTCTCTTACATCGGTGATGATGGAAAGACCTACGTGACGAAGTACAGCGCTGGCCTCGATGGCACTAAGGTTGAGGGCAACCATTTACCTAAGGCCCCTGAACCTATTGTAGCTTAGTTTCCAGTGTATTTTAAATGTAATAAATAAATAATTTATAAAACAAAAACAAATCCTTTTAAAATTAGAATCCTTTCTGATCTTTGTCTAATAAATAGCTTTATCTTAAACTTCCAACAAAGATATTTAATAATCTTTGATTTTCGCGATTACTACACCGATATACTCACACACGATTTTAACCGAATTTATCGTGGGTAGACCCGTGACAACGGATACACGTATAAAACGTTCGAAAAATAATAGCAATATAAATATTAATTAAATACGCGACTAATCCGGTTAAAATTGTTTCATTTAAAATATGAAGAAGCATATGAATCACCTATAGATTTCTGAGATAAGATATTAGCGCGTTTTAGTAGCATTTTCTATGTAACTTATTTACTTACAACATGACAAAATATTAGACTCAATATGCTTTTACGAAAGTTTTGGTGTCAAAAGTGCTTAGTATATTAAATTTCATTTAGTATTGTTAACTATATTGTTTTTATTTATTTGATATGATTTATAATTTAAGCATCAACAGAATAATATCTGTATAAATAATGGGGCTATTTTCAGTGCGGATGGATATCGCGTGTTAACAACTTTGTACCGCACAAATGTTGTAAAACCTACACATATACGTAGTTCCTTTATTAGTTAGTTACAATAACAATAAATAGCTTAAGTTCATCTTAGCAAAATACATATTATTATTATTTTGTTTTATTTTTTAACATTCTGATGTTTCTGTATATAGTAGAGTAGGCAAATGGAACTACGCAATTTTTTATATGTTTCATGTGTTGAGTAAATAATTCTTAGGTTCTCTTTTTAAGAACAAGAGACAACAGCTTTTTAAATAAATTAGTATTAACTGTGCTTACACGTAATGTGAATTGAAGGATTTTCCCTTAGGACACTAAAATCGGAGATAAAAGCTAAAAGCTAAAAGGGAAGGCCTAAATTCCACTCTAAAAGGTTTTCTTAAATGTTGATATATATTTATATATATTAGAATTTTACACTACTACTATTTTAGCTACTTGCGAAAAAACAAATAGGAGAGACTGTCGTGGCAGAGAGGCACAATCTTGTGGCTGTAAACGTGATCGTTGGAACTTCGATTCCAGCTCGGAGGAGTAAGATATTGAATGTCTTCATTTTCCGCTCTGGTGACGAAGACAGCTGTCCCTGAACAGGTAATGACTCGAGATTTAGATGTAAAGTAGAGAATAGAGATATCTTGAGAATGGAGTTATTTTGTATAATACAAAGAAAGATTTAATTGAAAATTACATTTTTTTTTTGATAAATTAATGTTAATTGCAATCGTCATTTGTTCTACGGTGGAACGTGAAAATAAGTTATTTCTTGCATGCGTGCAGCCATTGTTCATTGATTTATAAGACGTTATCACAACAAACAGAAGTGTAAGTACCTTTGAAAGAAGCTCGTAGTTGCAATATTAGTATTGGAGGAAATTGTTTTTAAACGAGATTCCAGATGTCTATAATGTGAACCTGCATTTCTTTACATATAAAAAAAAATCATATTCTTTTCCGATAAATGGGCTATCTAATAACAGTTATATTTTAATCGAAGGCGTACTTCCTGAGATTAGAGCTTTCAACCAAACATACAAACCAACTCTTCAATTTTGTTATATGAAATAAAGATAACACGAGAAAACCTGTGGAGCCAAACACGCGTACTTATTTTCCATCTAGATAGAGTTATTATAATAATTAAACATTTTTCTATCTGATATGATTTTTTCATAAGTCAAACGAAATTAAAGAGTTATATTACGACTTATAATATAAATAATGAATTTCAAATAAAATAGAAATCAGTTTAGTTCCAGCAGACGAAGCCGCGCGGGGGCGCTAGTATATAATATATTTGTCTCTCTATTCTATAAAATACTTTTTTGTTCTGTACGATTTTTTTGTATAATAGTTGTTGACGTAGAAAATTGATATTGATTGATCGAGTGCAAGCTGGAAGAGAAGGTGATCGAGAATATCGTGTATTGTGAGGCACTCGCGTGAGTGACTATAATATGAAAAAAAAAAAATTGTTGTGGTTCTTTATGAATTTGGATCAAGATATAAATTGTTTTCTTTTTGGTTTCGATAAAGGTGTAGAATTAAGAAGCTGATCGTTATATTATATTTTTTATTGATGTTTTCATTGATTGATACATGTTTTTTCGTTTAATTTTCGTTTGCGTGTGGGGGGAGGGGGGGAGGGGGCGGTGGTTGGCGAGCGAAGCGAGCACGGAGCGGAGCCCCCTATTACTTAACAATTTATTTATGACTATTTTTCTTTTTTTTTTAATTATAAGAAAAGGAATATGACAGAACATTTTTGCAATTTTTATTTCAGTTTTTCGCTTTGGTCAAGACAAAGCACGGCTTATAGTTCCGCCACATAACCGAAATGTTTTAAAACTGTTAACAGTCTTACGCTTGTCCTATTAAGCCACGTCAGGCCTCAATATTAATAAAAAACAAAACAAAAATATATTTTTGAAACTACACAAAATAAAGTAGAACAAGACAATAATTGGAGCTTGGGTATCGCTTCATGAATATATATTATGTTTTGTGTTGGAAAGGTCTCAGAGAGGTTAATTGTGAAGCACCGTATGAATTATTAATAATAGTGCTTACTTATAAATAGACTTTGAAAACTGTAGAATGTTCACGGCATATTGTATAATATAGCTTTGAACGTAAAACGCTTTAATAAATTTGCTTTTTATAAATTTCATGTTATAATTTTGATGTAATATTTTCGCTGTGCCAGAAAAACATATAATGTCTCAGTGAAAGGTGAAATATAAATTATATTTTATATATGCGACGTTGAGTGAGAAGCGGAACGTAAATTATGGGTCCCTGAACCAATTATTATTTTGCAGGCCTATTAATAAAATAAATAGTACCATGTCCTAAAAACGGAGGCACAGAAGTCAAGGAAAAGAGAATTATTGTTATAGTTATATATATATATATATATATATATATTTTGGGGTGTACAATAAAAAAAGAATATTACGCAATGGGTGGGACATTGCGGGGTAGGCAAAGGACCTGTATGCCGCACATAACAAGGTGGCATCTCGTGGACACCGAATTCACAACAAAATGTTGTTTTTTTTTTTATGGAAAAGACACGGCAAACGAGCGTACGGGTCACGTGATGGTAAGTGATCACCGCCGCCCACGGCCCCGTGTAGCATTAGAGGAGCTACAGGAGCGTTGCCGGTCTGTAAGGTGTATGGGCACCGGGGCCCGGCATTACCCAATGCGAAACGCAGGGACCAAGGTCACTACTTAACGCCGGTTTTAAATGCCGGGGGTGGTAACAATTTATTTATTTTTATTTTATTTATTTATAACTTTATTTGTACACCACAAAAAAAAAAAAACTTACAGATCTTTATAATATTATGTACAAAAAGGCGATCTTATGGCTAAATAGCCATCTCTTCCAGATTACCTTTAGGGCGAAAAGATACCAATATTGAAATGTAACAATCCGGTCGAGTCTGCCCATGCGTGTTACCATTGCTGATAACGTGACTCTCCCACTCGTATTTTAGTCGCCTCTTACGACATCATCAGTACCAGGGTGATCCTATTCTAAGCCGGAATCACACGGCGTGTTTTACACTGGTAGGCTGTGTACCACTTGCGCTCCACTTTGCCAGTCAGTGACTCGGCTCGCTTCGCCCGACCTCGCCTCTGTCCATCCACCCTCGTTCAGTTCCATCACTCAGAGTTAAATGTCATTAATTGAATCAAATCATACGAAATAAGGTCAGAAAGAGGGATATGTACTTTGGTTACAATAAATATGATGCCACAAAAAGCTAAATCTTGTTAGAAGGGTTCGCGTGAAATCATACTATTTGTCTTTTCAAGGCCTGTCCCTTTAGGGATTCCGCGCCCAAATAATATTTGAAGTACTTAACTTACTTATAAAATTATTCTCATTCTATTCACGTATCGTGTGACTTTCTTAAGTGCTATCTCAGTATATAGCTTGAACTTTATAATAATATATGCTGTAAATATTTATCTTTCTCAATACAACATATTGAAAGCTTAATAGAAAATCTTTTAGAAAAAGCCTTTATAGTTTGAGGCCTCTCGTGACGCAAGGGAAAAAGCAACTCTAAAAATGATAGATTGTTGGTTCGATCCCCGCTCGAGGATATGAAATATTTCATATTTTAAATTTAATTATTTAATGTTTTCTTTTCTTCGCTCGAGAGTAAAGAACCACCAGTGTAACAGTTCTTGTTATCAGTAAAAAGGCACAGTGCGGCGTTGAGTTCCGCCATTCAACACGCAATGCCTCGAATTCGGGAATGAAACGGAGTGTGTAACACTATTTATTTATTTTTCTTTTATGGAAAAGACAAGGCAAACGAAGTTACGTGTCACCTGATGGTGAGTGATCACTAGATGTTCAAATTCCCTCTGCCTACCCTGCGGGATACAGCGTGAAGCTGTGTACGAATTGTCCTTAATTTTTTCCCTGATAGACAGAGGCCTTTAAATTCAAAAAGTATTATTAATGTTTTATAGTCACAACTGGCCAGTCAGGCAAGTCATAGCATAGTCGCACGTTTCGTCGCTCATGAGAATTAAATATTTAACTTTCTTTGTTGAAATAAATCATGGCAAGGAAATGAGTCTTAATGTGTATTTTCCTTATACTAAAACCAAAACTAAGTTACCATGAAAATATTATTTTTCTATCACCTATCTTATACGATTTTATTTTTATATCTAGAGAAAAAACAGCAATGCCTGAGGACATTACCGGAAAGTACCAAATTTAGAATGTGAAACTTTTCCTTATTTCTAATTAGATCTCTAGAAAAACACGGCCGTCCAGCGAAGTTTTAGTTATCGAAATGTTTTTCTTACTACTAGAAGATAGCAATTCATTTCCAACTTTTACAGGATAAATAAAGTAATAAGTGAATATAAGTTTTGGGTCTGGCGACGTACGACAAAGTGAAATATGGAACTCTTATATGATTATTTCGTTTTCCGTGTGCTTATTTGTCAAGATTTTTTATTTCAATCGCGAGGAAAAGAAGAAGAAGAAAATTAAATTTTAATTAATATCAAACATTCAGGTTTACGGTCATTATACAAAAATATCAAAAGCAATTACACAATCAGTAGAAAAACGATGTCTTTAACATCGTTTTTACTGCAAAAAATATTAAAATTTGTATTACATTTATGAAATATAAATAAGATAAGTAAAAACATATTTCGGTTTAAATATATACGATTTATCATTATACCAATATATCATTATACCAAGATATCATTAAATCAAGATGTCATTATACCGAGATGTCATTAAAAATATCCGAGTTTCATTTAAAATGTGTAATATTAAATATGCCTTCCAAAAACTTTCTAATTATCATTATTATGTCACTCACTCAGCTTCACGCTGTATCCCGCACATGGCAGGGGGAACCTGGGAACCTAGTGTTAAGACACTCCGTTCCACTGTCGTTCCTCACTTTCCGCAGAATTTGAGGCACTGCGTGTTGAGTGGCGGAACTCAAAGCCGCGCTTTTGCCCTTTTTGCCAGAGCGAAGAAATGAAACATTAAATACTTAAATTGAAAATATTAAATATTTCATTTCGTCGAGTGGGGATCGAACCCAGAACCTGTCGGTTACAGTCACACGCTTGTGCCGCTGCGCCACGACAGTCCTTAATTCTACAATTCTACAGATCCACCCATAATATTTAAATACGTTATACAAAAAATAACTTTATTGAATAAATATTTTGCGGCGTAAGAGACAGTGGATAATGTTATTTGTTTGTGTTAATTTTATGTGCTAATTCGGGATGATGATACAGTGGATGTGTCTATACTAATGTGACTATACATATGTTCTATGATGATTCTAAGTAATACACGTAGATAGAAGTACAAATATTTTATTATAAGTATTTTTATATAGTAAAATATTATTAAATGTTAATGATTATAGGTTCACTACCACTCAGTAGATTGAAATAGATCAAGGAAATGAAAATATTGATTTTCCTCCCCTGGAAACATACTCGTAAAATGTAGTGTTAAGCTCCTCAATTCCAAATTCAAAATAGGGTGTAGACAATATATATTAAAAAATTTAAATTAAAGTTAAGTTGGAACTTGAGCTTTTTTTCCAAACAGCAAAGCTACTTCACAGTCAGACGGTGTCAACTTTTTGAGATTTCAATATTAACGGCTTGAATTGAAAGGAAGGCAAGTCGATTACTGAAGAGCTTCTTTATGAAAATTTCGTGAATTTGTTTGCTAGTCTGTCGTATCATATCATTTTCGAAGATGCAAAAACATGTATGTTTTTTTTAGCTTCACGCTGTATCCCGCACAAGGCAAGGTAGGCAAAGGGAACACGGGAACCTAGCGTTAAGACACTCCGTTCCACTTCTGTTCCCCACTTTCCGCCGAATTTGAGGCATTTATGTGTTAAGTGGCGGAACTCAACGTCGCGCTTTGCCAGAGCGAAGAAATGAAACATTAAATATTTAAATTGAAAATATTAAATATTTCATTTCCTCGACTGGGGATCGAACCCAGAACCTGTCGGTTACAGCCACACGCTTGTGCCGCTGCGCCACGACAGACCGCGCAAAAATATCAGTAGATTATATTTAAGTGAATGTTTTTCTATTTATTTCTATATTGCTTTACGCATATAGAAAGGAACCTAGTTCCATCTGAACTTAATTTTAAGACCCTCCGTTCCCTATTTTTTGCAATTATCGAGACATTGTGTTTTGAGTAGAGAAACGTAACGCTCTATACTTTATCTATTTTTATGTAATATTTAAGCATTCTTCTTGCCTAAAATGGACCAAATGAAATATTCAAATTCAAACAAAAGAAATCTTTTTATAGGGAATCAATAAATAAAATAAACGTATGTTATTTTATATTTGATTTTACAAATGTTTAGTAAATAATATTAAAGTATGAGAATTCAAATATGGGATCTTTATATTTTGTGTAACATTTAATAAAAATTTGGTTCTCCAAAGGATAACTTTTTGTTGTCCAGATCGACAATCTGGACATATAATATGAGTTCAGCTTGATGCACATTATACTTGCGGTCTTCAGAAAGATCGTCTAAACCAATAGTCTGTCTTTCACAGACGGACTATAAGGATTTCATATTTTCTATTAACGTGGAGAACCCTCGAAATGCGAATGTGAACTCAATGCCACGATCGTATTGCCATACGCGAGCATTTTTTAATGCTTGAAATGTAATTAAAAGGAGTTTTGAGTCTTTTTAGGCAAAATCATGTTGATTTTTTTTCTGTATTTTCAGCTGCACGCTCTATCCGCACGTAACAGG
The DNA here is from genome assembly GCA_018249855.1 of Eueides tales michaeli. Lineage (NCBI taxonomy): Eukaryota > Metazoa > Arthropoda > Insecta > Lepidoptera > Nymphalidae > Eueides > Eueides tales. Next base: position 10,868 of record DWMZ01000884.1, read on the forward strand.
TTATACTGGGTTAGCATTGGAACATAGAGTTAAGACACTCTGTTAAATAGAAATTAAGAACACCATACAAAAATAAAAAATAAAGGCAAAACGCGGCGTTAAGTTCCGCCAGGGAACAGAAGTGGAACGGAGTGTCCTAACACTAGGTTCCCAAGTTTTGCCATGTGCGAGATACAAGCGTGAAGCTAAAAAAAAAGAACATCAGCGTTACCATAAACAATGTTCCCCTCATACCGCACAATTTTTAAAACGTCGTGAGTTGCGAAACTCAATGCCGAAATTTGTCTACCAGAGCTGGTTAATGAGCATCATATATAAATATAATTTTCTTTTTTGATAATGTATCGCTCCGAATAGAAACCACAGTGTGTTATAATATGTGATAGTAATTGAGAAGAGTTAGTATAAAAGTAATCCTATTAGAATTTGGTTTGTCCTTTTACTTAATGGTACGTTAACAATATGGCACCTTGATCATAATTAAAAATGAGCTCTTAGGTAACTAACATTAATTACTAGGCAAATCTTTTACAAAATCAAGTTAAATTCATAATATTTAATTTCGATAGAATAGACGAACTTCAAAAGTTCGGGACATACAAGATAAGATCACAAGGAAACAAAAGAACCTCCTTCCGGCAGCTAAGGCAAGGCGACTTGTTCGAACATGTATACCATATATTTATTTGTACATACTATTTATATTTCTAGAACAAAGCGCGTGTTCTTTCACCTGAATAATCGTTTGAGCTTTAACATATCGACTGTAATTCAATTTTTTTAAGGCTTTTCTTAAAACATATATTAAGAAAAGAAATATTTCATAATTACAGAAGTGGTTATAAAATCCTATTTGTTTCCGTTTCCGTAAGAATGTGGTGATGTTTTTTCATGTACTCTACTTCGTTAAAAATTATGTACCAAATTACAGCGTCTGACACCTTGTTCTGGCTGTGTTTAAATTAGTAACATATTCATCGGTCTATTAATAAAATATTATGAAAAATAATGGAAAGTAGCAAGTTCTAAACAAATTAATTTTCTTCGATTAAAACGAGTCTCACAACCATATCGCGTAAAGTAAAGAATACTTTTATGCTTCAGTATAAAATGTGATACGCCAAATATTGCTTTAGCGTTACATCAGAAGACGAAAATGTTTAAGCGCTATTTGAGCGTATGATATGATATAAGTTGAGAAGTGCAAATATTTTGTAATGTTAGCACGTGTAGAAGATATATGAAATTTCATTTATAACCACAAGAGTGCGTTTTTTACAAGTGCAAAAAAATGAAAAAAAAAAAATTTTATTTCTTCGCTCTGGTGATCTCAAGAATTTGGCAGGAAATTAGGAACGGAAGATTTTCATATTAACCGTAAAGATATTTTTTCTATCTATGGAGCAAACTATTGAAATGATCTGCGCTGGGCTTGAAAATTTCATTATTGTAGTTACCTTAACCCCCACTGGGTTATATGAACACTTCGAAACTATTTTAACACTCATAGACAAAAAGTCTCAAATATTGCATCCCAACAAGCTTGTTACAACTTATTTATGTTGTTAGCATCTCTGTAGGGATACTAAACGATAATTCGCAAAAAATTGTCTTTGGGTAGCGGAAATTTGTAGAAATCTCCCTACAGAGATTGGCTTGGACAGTTTCAAAGAGGCGCGGGTTCAAATCCTGCTTCGATCAAATTTTTATACGTTTTTAAATTTAGTATTTTTCCTTCATAAGTATGGAATAATACTTTAACAATAGTAAAAAAGCCTATAACAAGTATACTCGTTCTTGTTGAGCAAGAAAAACGAAAATATAAAATTTTCCATTTCCACGGGGGAGAATTTTACCCACAATCTCTCACGTTGATAGTCACACCATTGTGCTCGTGCATCACAACAAGCCACAATATTTATTTTGTCAAAATTTTAGCTCATATAATCTAAAGCACACGGTTTCATTTTTAAGAATTTTCTTTACTAACTAAATTATACGTAATTTCATAAAAAAAAACATTTTATTCAAATATTAAGAAAATATTGGTTTAATCGCTCGGCTTTTCATAATACATTTACATTTTAGATGGTCCTTGACTTATAAGAATGTAAATAAGCCTTATTCCTTATATTTTTAGGCCCATTTCGCTTCTTTAGAATACCATTAAAATAATATGGAAATTAGAATCATTAAAGCTGCTTTTCTAGCCAGTGACAGTATTTTACTTATTTTTACTTCAAGACCTACATTTTAATAGCCTCTTCAATATAGCGGTCGGCTGTAATTTTCAATATTCAATATAATATAAATTATTTATGTTGTTAGTTTGTTCCTAAGTTTGGAATTAAAATTACGTTAAAACGTCATTTTTTTCTTACTTTTCACCTCAGAGCCACTTACTAAAAATAATATTGTTATTATAAGATATACGTTAACCGGCGGATAGGCATAAGGTCCTCTGGTTCAGTTCTTTTGACTATATCATATATAATTGTATAGTATTATTATTTTCAGCTACACCCTGTATCCCGCTCATAGATGTGTAGGCAGAGGGAACTTCGGAACCTAGTGTTAAGACACTTCGTTAAGTGTATTTAGCAAGTTCCGAAAATGAGAAAGAAGAGAAACACTTCGTTCGGTTCTCCGCATTCCGCAGAATTTGTGACATTACGTTTTGAGTGGTGAAACTTAACGCCGCGCTTTGTTTTGTTAGAGTTTGCGGGAGCGAGGAAATGAAAACACTAAATATTTAAATTGAAAAATATTAAAAATTTAATTTCTTGAATGGCGATCAAACACACAACCTGTCGTTTACAGTCACACACTTTTACCTGCCCTAGGACGAGTCACAAACATTTTTTTTTTCTAGAATAGAGTTCGAATTTACTACCACCACGCTTAGTCCTCAGTCTCTACAACCTCTCGTAGTTCAGGGATGATATCGTTACAAAGTATTTTTTAACTAAAATAAAAAAGGTGATTTTTTGTGAAATCGCGTCATTTGTATGGGCCAGTGGCTTTACGGCAATAAGTGTTGTCTTTGTCTTTTCCTTTTCCAATTTTTAAGAAATTGAAATCTTCCGGATATTGAATCCATTATTTTTTATGAAGATTACTTTATTTGCTATAAGCAGATACAATCAGAAGAAAAAAAAATTAAATTAGGTATATTTGAATGAAAATATTTTCCTATAATCTAGAGAGAGCGGCCACTAAATACGCAATTTACTTTGAGAATCGAACCCAGAACTATCGAATTTCCACTCTGACGGTATAGCGTCAGCTCAGCGCTATAACGCTGCACCACGATAACGCCTACAAAGTCGAAGCAGTTATTTTCTTTACTCATGTGTAATGTCTTTACACAGAAACGGCAATTTACACACATTACGCTCGGACTTAGATGTTCAGAGGTATAACGGCGGCTGCGGCTTACTTTGTAATTACATCAAAACAGCCTCAAAGGAGTCTCTACCTCTAGGGACCTAGAATACTAAATTCAAACTAAATTTTAGCAGTTAGTTTCTGTATAGTATGTATTTAATGTTGATTTTTACTCAGATTGTAGTATTATACTTAATTTATAATAATTCATGCGGCGTTGAATTCCGCCACTCAATGCGCAGTACCTCAATTTTCGCAGAAAGTGGGGTGGAAATGGAGTGTCTTAAGATAGGGTCCTCTCTGTCTATCCTGAGTGACGGGTACCGAAGGAGATAAGAACATCATAATCGTTACAAAGTATTTTGTTTGACGAAATTTCTGTAAACTAACAGTTTTATTTCCTACCCTGCTACATGTGGAACATTTTCGTTTAGTGACTTAAGTAACGTCTTCAAATATTATTTTGACGTTAAATCTCCAAAGGATTTCCGCCAGAGTCCCGGCGGATGTAATTCGATAAAGAGTCCTTAGCCTCGAGGAATTAATAATTTTATATGACTTGAACCTTTTTTAAGAAGATTTAGTAAAAAGTAAAATGCTGTAGCAAAGCTTTTATGGAACTTTTATGTTCGTTTTTGGTAAAACTTAAAGTTTGATCAAACAACATAATCTATATATATAGTATTTAAATAATAAAAAGCCAAATTTCACACTGCTTTATCTTCTTATTAAAGAGAGAGAGAGAGCAATTGAAAATAGCTAATTCCCCCAAGTGGGACTGCATCCACCTCACATTCGTTCACAGTCAGATACTGTACGACTGCACCATGACCGACCGACCGACCGTCTTCAGTGTTTGTCCAATCGTCATTCCTTAACTACAGAACTGCTAAAACTAATAATTTTGTCACAAATATTTTCTTATACTAATAAACTAATTATATCTAATAGCTATATTTTCTGTAATAACTGATATTTATTTACAAGAAAATCACAATGTAAAGGAACAATAAAGAATAACCTTAATGGAAATGAGATATCGTAAATTGTATTCCATGAGTATATTGTAATAATATGTAAGCAAGTCGGTTACTGGCGCAGCGCCAGCGCTAAGTCAACGGAAGTGAATAGTCTTGGTAATAAAATAAGATATATTACTATGAATTTGCTTTAGAAAAGGCTGTAATGCCTACTGTGCCATGCTGCTTAGTGTATTTAGGGGAATAAATTATTTTCGTTCCCTCGCTCTCGTAACAAGACAAAGCGCGGCGTTGAATTCCGTTATTCAACATGCTACTTATTTACCTCAGCCTCCATTTATATATGCTGTATAAAGCTATATTTTATGTGAAAAAGCTATGTAGAACAGACATTTTATTCAAAATCTTTATGCTATATTATTTTTTGTTTTAAAAATAGCAATATGTTAATTTAGTTTTACCTACAAAAATTAATGATTGCATTCTTGTTTAAAATTGAAAACATGAAGATATATCATACATTATCTATTTACATGTGAATATCAAGTTAAAAGCTATAATCGTGACTGACCACACACAACCAATAATTAAAATTCTGAAAGCAATCTATAAGATATAAAATTCGTTTGGTCCTTGTTCTATGTAACTTAAACTAACTTAGCTGCTAATTAATAAAGTTCGCACACTAATGTCTTTAGTAAGAACAAACAATTTCAAAGACTATAGAATCTATTTTTTGATCAAACTTTAAGTTTTACCAAAAACGAACATAAAAGTTCCATAAAAGCTTTGCTACAGCATTTTACTTTTTACTAAATCTTCTTAGAAAAGGTTCAAGTCAAATAAAATTATTAATTCCTCGAGGCTAAGGACTTTTTATCGAATTACGTCCGCCGGGACTCTGGCGGAAATCCTTTGGAGATTTAACGTCAAAATAATATTTGAAGTCATTGCTTAAGTCACTAAAAGAAAATGTTCCACATGTAGCAGGGTAGGAAATAAAACTGTTAGTTTACAGAAATTTCGTCAAACAAAATACTTTGTAACGATTATAATGTTCTTATCTCCTTCCGTACCCGTCACCAGGATAGACAGAGAGGACCCTATCTTAAGACACTCCATTTCAACCCCACTTTCTGCGAAAATTGAGGTACTGCGCATTGAGTGGCGGAATTCAACGCCGCATGAATTATTATAAATTAAGTATAATACTACAATCTTAGTAAAAATCAACATTAATTACATACTATACAGAAACTAACTGCTAAATTTAGTTTCAATTTAGTATTCTAGGTCCCTAGAGGTAGAGACTCCTTTGAGGCTGTTTTGATGTAATTATAAAGTAAGCCACAGCCGCCGTTATACCTCTGAACATCTAAGTCCGAGCGTCATGTGTGTAAATTGTAGTTTCTGTGTAAAGAGATTACATACGAGTAAAAAAAAGAACTGCTTCGACTTTGTAGGCGTTATCGTGGTGCAGCGTTATAGCGCTGAGCTGACACTATACCGTCAGAGTCGAAATGCTAGTTCTGGGTTCGATTCTCAAAGTAAATTGCGTATTTAGTGGCCGCTCTCTCTAGAGTTTAGGAAAATATTTTAATTCAAATATACCTAATTTATTTTTTTTCTTGTGTTTGTATCTGCTTATAGCAAATAAAGTAATCTTCATAAAAAATAATGAATTCAATCTCCAGAAGATGTCTCTTCTTAAAAATTGGAAAAGGAAGAGACAAAGTCAACAATAATTGCCGTAAAGCCACTGGCCTATACAAATGACGCGATTTTACAAAAAATTACCTTTTTTATTTTAGTTACAAAATACTTCGTAACGATATCATCCGTGAGCTACGAGAGGTTGTAGAGGCTGAGGACTAAGCGCGGTGGTAGTAAGCTTGAATTCTATATCTAGAAAAATATAAAAAAAAAAAAAAATATATATATATATATATATATATATATATATATATATATATATATATATATATATATATATATATATATATATATATATATATATATATATTTATGGCTCGTCCTAGGGCAGGTAAAAGTGTGTGACTGTAAACGACAGGTTGTGTGTTTGATCGCCATTCAAGAAATTAAATTTTTAATATTTTTCAATTTAAATATTTAGTATTTTTATTTACCCGCAAACTGTAACAAAACAAAGCGCGGTGTTAAGTTTTGCCACTCAAAACGCAATGTTACAAATTCTGCGGAAAGCGGAGAATAGAACAAAGTGTCTTAACACTAGGTTCACTATTTCCATCTGCTATGTGCAAGAAACGGCATGAAGCTGAGTAGTTATGTTAATATTAATTAAAAAAGTCGCTGGTCGCTGTTACTTTGTTTGCATGTACATTGCTTTATTTGGTTGTAAAATAGAAACTTTATTTTTTTCGTACCAAAGCTCAAACAATAGAAAAATGACTTTTTTCCATCTATATTTTAAAGACATCATCATCATACATACATGGTGCAGCGGCACAAGTGTGTGGCTGTAACCGATAGGTTCTGGGTTTGATCCTCAGTCGAGGAAATGAAATATTTTCAATTGAAATAATTAATATTTAATTTCTTCGCTCTGGTAATAATGCAAAGCGCGGCGTTGAGTTCCGCCACTCAACACGCAATACCTCGAATTCGGCGGAAAGTGGGTAACAGAAGTGGAACGGAGTGTCTTAACACTAGGTTCCCGGGTTCCCTCTGCCTCCCTTGCCTTGTGCGGGATACACCGTGAAGCTTATATAGCTAAAGTATTTATCGCCTTTAGTTTAAATTACACTCGGAACGTTTGCGCTTTTGTCTTAGTAGTTCTTATTTAATTATTTTTTTAGTTTCTTTTTCTTATATGAAAGTAATGAAAATTACTTTCATATAAGAAAAAGTATAATAAATTAAATTATACGTATATTCTGCTTCTAAAATATACTATTTTATAAAAAATATGGAATGAAAAGCACTTTTCGGATAATATTTAAATCTTATCACCAAATAAAATAAAAGACTTCAAAGTTTATTTGGCAGAGCTATCGCAAGGCTGAGTTATATTTAAGCTAAACTAAATTTACATTTTCTTTACCAAATATTATGGAATCTCGAGGCTCAATGATACTTGTGACTGTAAATGGGAGTGTCGGTTCTTCTTCTTCTCAGGTGGTGGGAATAAAATGTTTCTCAGTTCTAGTCACAAATAAAGCACGGCGTCGAGTGCCGCCGTTCCACGCGGATGTTTTGATAATTAAGTGAAAAATGGAGAAATAATTGATTTAAGTATCAATTTTCTCTACTTACACTACTGTTCTATATATGAGATACAAAGTGAAGCAAAAAAAATCTTCCAAGAAAATCAAGTCTAAAACCATCACGTTCAGTTAACTACTGCATCACAATGGAGTAAAAATAAAATCTGTCACTTTATTAAAATAAAAATATAATTTTAGAAAACATTAGCGAACGTAAAAAGCAAATTAGGCCTGTTGTGGCACACAAGCGTCCCCCATTTGAAGAATTGAAAAATTATATATTTCCATATGAAATATTTTAAATTTGCTCTGGTAATAAGACAAAATGGGGCGTTGAGTACCACCAC
>DWMZ01000885.1:0-18820 GCA_018249855.1 Eueides tales michaeli
TATTAAATTGAAAATATTTAATTATTTCACATTACAGACACACGCGCCACGACAGGCTTTTCAAGGCTCAAACCTTTTTTTTTATATTAAATATTATTAGTTTTAAAGATTAAAGATAACCGATTTTCAAGTTGCCAAAGTAAGATACTTTCAGCCAATCAAATTATTATTTGTATACAACAAAAAGTTATTATTTGGAATGTAATTCGAGCAAAAATTTCAATAAAATGATCGTAATTCAGAATTTTATAACTTACTGGTTACTGTGCCGATTGGCCCTGATTTTTTTTGCTACTATCAATGAAATAAGGCTTACGTGTCGACCGCCTTGCACTGTTCTGCAATGTCAGCGAGCTACTTATTTCTATGTCTTTTTCAATACAGTATAGTACAAAATATACCACTTTATTAAACGATAATATATTTTTTTAGCTGCGCTGTAACAAGGCAAAACGCGGCGTTGAGTTCCGTAACTCAACAAGCTATGTCTCGAATTTGGCGGAAAGTTGAGAACGGAACGGAGTATCTTAACATTAGATTACTAAATTCCCTCTGCCTACCCTGCCATGTAAAGGATACAGCCTGAAGCTAAAATAATATTAAATATATATTTTTTTTAAGTTATAGACAAAAGTCGAACTGAAAACCTTTGTCATCAATTTTTGTAAAAATTATATTGATTTAATCTAAACTCTAATTTAGTTTTTATTTAATTTATAAGTCATATATTAACCTTTTGATTCGTTTTCGTTTCCTACTCCTGATCTACTTAAGCAACAAGCGATAACTCGCAATACCAGTACTCGCCATAACCATAGAATGGAAAAGGACGTGCAATAATTATGTTGTAATATTTATATAAATAGAAAAAACCGGTTAAGTGCGAGTCCGACGCGCCTACCAAAGGATCTGTACCAATTTCATGAATCGAAATAGACAAACTTAAGTTTGCGGACATTTTAGATCATTTTGTATGAGAGAAACTACAAATATAATTTTGTAAACATTTTTCTCCCTATGAAATACGTCATATCTATTACTTTAGAAGCTTAATTTAAAGCTTCCCTCTGTAGGTATTTCAAGAGACCGTAGACTTGCATATTTGATATAAATGCTTAGCTGGATATTTCCCCGAGATCTTCAGAGAAATGGCCTCGACAGACGGAAAAACAGACAACGAATTGATTTTATAGCTTTACCTTTTGATGTACGGAACCCCAAAAACACCGAATTTTATTTATTTGTCACTATATTAAGTAAACGAAAAGATAACCTAAATTAAAAATGATCACGTGTATTTTGACACTATCACTATAACTATCTATAATATATTTAACAATTTGAACACAACGAACCGTAAATAATTATTTAACGTGCAATTAACTTGCAACGCCTTAATGCTTTTGGTGTTCAATTTTTATAATTTTTGTGTTAATTTCAGCAATTTTTAACATTAACTTAAGAAGACTAGAGGATTCGACACTTGTTTAAAGAAAGTTTCGCATTTACATTGATAACTAGTACATAGGCTTGTCGTGGCGCAGCGGCACAAGCGTGCGACTGTAACCGACCGGTTGTGGGTTCGATCTCCACTCGATGAAATGAAATATTTAATATTTTCAATTTAAATATTTATTGTTATCATTTCTTCGCTCTGGTTACAAGGCAAAATGCGGCGTTAAGTCCCGCCACTCAACACGCAATGCCACAAATTCGACGGAAAGTGGAACGGAGTGTCCTAACATTAGGTTCCCAAGTTCCCTCTGCTAAAAAAAAACAATAAACTAGTACGTACAACTTATAAATAGGATTACCCTATAACGTCCTATACAAAATAATACTTATTATTTTAATGTGAAAAATCATGTAAATACTTATATGTGCTCTGCCACATATTTTCTAGCTTAGTTGATTATATATAGTATTGTATTGTATTTTTTATATTTCAATTTAATTACTACTCTACTAAGCTTCACACATATGGCAGGGTAGACAGAGGGAACTTGGGAACCTATTGTTAGGATACTCCGTTTCGTCCCCCGCTTTTTGCCTTGCCTTAAAAAAATCACTTGCAAAGTTGTTACTAAGGAACATTAAATCATAAATACTTTCAATTTTGAACCCCATTTGAATCTGCAATCCCTAAAATAATATAATGGTTATACGAAAATGTACAAAGTATGACGCCTTGACGGTATTCTCAGAGACGGTTGTGGTAACGATTTCTATTTGGAGGATGAACGATTTTGACTTCCTCTCTCTGTGTTACGGCGTTGAGTTCCGCCACTCAACAGTAGAATGTACATATCGCACATTCTTCATTATAATTAAGTATATTAAGTTTTTATGGTTCATTCATAATTATAGTATATTAAGTTTCCTCAGCCTACCCAGCTACTTGCAAGACACGGTGTGTAATTATATATAAATCTAAATTAATCACACAGTTTCAAACAACACTTTCTAATTGACAACAAACGATTCAAATAAAAATAGTATTCGTATAAAAAAAATAAAATTTATCACGCCATTAGGCCTTGTAACAAGGATTTTTTTGTACGGCCTTTACAGAACTATTTATCACTTTAAACACAAAGGTTTTTATGATTAAATACAGTACAGTAGACACCTTGAATCTATATAAATAATGTTCAATAAGTGTATAACCTCGATAGAATCGGTTTTGAAAAATGATGTTGTTTCTGTTTTCTTTCCTCTTTTCATCAAATTTCTTGTAAATTTGCATCAAAAAAACTTATGGAAATTGAACGGTGTCAAGCTGAAATTAATAGCAAATATCCAGTTTTTTGGAGCCCAGAAACAACTTAGCTTCCAAATTATAGCAGTCAAAAGATTGATTGACGAGTATAGCTTTTTTGTCGCATTTTGTATGAAAATCGACACAATTTTAATCGAAATTTCGTTAATTTTTTATAAAAAAAAGTTGATTTTTAACTTTAAGATAAATTTCCTATTCATCTACAATTCAGAAATTAGTACGGATTCCTAGATCCGGATCCGGATTCCGGAAGGCCAACTCGCACTTGTCTGGTTTTGGTAAATCGCAAAAAAAATAACTACAAATTATATTATAACGGACAATGTTACAATATTATTTTGTTACCTAAAGTAACTGAATAAAATGTAAACGTTATTTAACTCAACCATTACATGAAGTTACGCTACTTCAATTAATTATTACATAAATGGATATCAGAACTTACAAAACCAAAGCGCTAATTATGCCCATTAATACTTTATGTTCAATAACAAATTGGTTGAATATATATATATATATATATATATATATATATATATATATATATATATATATATATATATATATATATATAAATTAACTTAGCTTCTCACTGTGTTCCTAGCGGGGTAGGCAGAGAGAACGGAGAACGGCATACCTCTTTCGCCCCGTCCACTGTCCTCTAACTCCAGGGGATCATCGTGATTTTTACGTGACCCTCTTCCTATATCGTAGATACTATATTTTCGAAGATCAACCGAGGTCTCACGCTCCCTCTCTTACCACTATTTTATTATATAGATATTGCTACAAGGATTTAATTTACAGTTTTTTTTTGTCAATGGTTATTGTAATATAAATATTAACTGCTCGATGAGTAAAAACGTTAATGAATGATGATCAATCGTTGACTTCCATCCCGCCGCAATGTCTCGAAGTCGGGTAGAGCAGAGTCTTTACTAATTGTCAATGTTATGTGATGCCTGCCGTGGCGCATGGGCACAAGCGTGCGACTGTATACGACAGGTTGTGGGTTCGATTCACTTTCCCATTGGTTAGGAGATGGAAGTGACTTATTGGGAACGAAATATTAACACTAGGTTCCCAAGAATCCTGTGCCCTGCTATGTGCGGAGCTATAATGTATATTATATATTCATTTTTTATTTCATTTCCTCGACTGGGGATGGAACCCAGAAATTGTCGGTTACAGCCACACGCTGGTGCCGCTGCGCCACGACACTAAAAAACGGATACGGATGTATTAAAACCCAAATATTCTTTATGCAAATAAGCAAAACAAAAAATGTACGAGATATTTTAAGTTGTTAATGCCGGTCCAACAGGAAGCTGCTATGTACCGGACCGGAAGACACCTCTACTGCGAAATGACGACAAGAAATCAAATACTTTTGAAATATAATTTATATACGTATATCATTTACTTTTGAAATACTTTTATAGTAATTATTAGTTTTCAACCTGAGTATAAATATTTAATTCTACACATTAACAGCATTATAATATTTATAATATTTTTTTTTAAATTCAAATTCAAATATTTTTTTCAAAATAAGAAGTTACAAGCTTCGTTTTTTGGATGTCAAGCATTTTACCACCAGTTCACTAAGGTTACTGCCTCAGACCTGAGAAGAACCGGCGAAAGAACCTCAGTGGGACATGTCTTTTTTTTTAATCACAACTTTACATCACATAATTATAAGTGACAATGATACATTTGAACTAGCCTGGAGCGAGCATTTTATTCCCAAGGCGTGTTATCATTTATAAAATCGTTAATATGGTAATACAATGATTTACATTTTTGACTGTTGCCATGACAAAAACAATATTATTACTTAATTATTATACACATACGTATGTTATATCAAAATGGGTGCAGCTTCATATCTCATTAAAGGTAGAAATGTTAATAAAAAAATACAAAATACTAAAGTCCGAAATGCCTTAATAATGTCCATAAAACATATATCGACCGCACCCATTCATTAGCCAATACTTGGTAACCCTCAAGGTTCCCCCTTCACTCTTACCGTGACCTCACTTCCTTATTCGACGTTGCAATTCGAAACTAAATTACGATAAAAATAGTTAAAATGTAAACTAAAATTTATCATGCCTTTTAATTTTAAAATTAAAGATCTTTTAGTGCGTTAAATACTGTGAATGTGATTATTTTAAAGAAGTAACGGCAAACTATTTATTTCTCTGCGGTAATAAGACAAAAATCGGCGTTGAGTTCCGTCAATAGTTGTTCATGTTTTAACAAGACAAGGAATGCGAAGGGCTTAAGTTGTTTCTATTTATGATTTTGCTAATTTTTATTTTTGAAAAAATAAATTTATACTAATTCTAATAGGAACCGATGTATCTCTCGAAGAAAATATTCAGATGTTAGTACAAAGTTTCTAGTTTAATAATCCAGAGCAAGGAAAATATCAAATTTTCATCTTTTCAACTGAGTATCGAATCCGCAACCTGTCACGCTTACAGTCGCACGCACGTGCTTTTGCTCTACGTCAGGCCTAGTATACAAAGGTCTAGCCTTTAATTTGAATATTGATTTTAATATAATTTTTACTCTTTTCTTGTTACAGAAACACAAGATGTTGCCGAGGAAAAGACACAATATGGGTGTGATATTAATGATAGTATTAATGTCTGCCAAATATTCACAACAGTATAAGTCTGGTGCTCCACCTATGGTGTGTATAGAAATATATCTATTAACTAGTCTTTTACATGAACAACACAATTTTTTAAATTTTAATTTTAATTTATTGTATGTAATTAACGTTACTTCAATTTCATATAGGATCGTATTGTTGTACTAGCGATCTTCTCGCGGCTTCGCCCGCTTGAAACGCGCAATTATTTGCGTGATAATATAATTTTTTTTAGTTTTTTAACAACATTATCATGTTAAAAACATACATTAATACAATTATTTTTATAGCAATTTTACTTAACAAAATAATATGAGGTTTGCTAATGATGGATCGATTTAAATAAACATTGTATGTTAAGGAAAATTTTGACAGATTGTGGGCTCGATCCCCACTGGAGGAAATGAAATATTTAATATTTTCATTTACTTCACTGTAACAAGGTAAAGCATAATTATATAAAAAGAAAATTACTGTAATACTCAAAATTGTATCTTTTCTAGGCGTGCTTAGACCAAATGCCAAGGCACAGTGAGATTCCCGCGCAATCGTCGGTCCCTCCGTACAGCCTCATCCCTTCATCATCACAAGTGAGGCAGGGTGATGTTTTAAATATCACCATAGGCAGTCCTTTTGGCGCTCCAACACCTATTGGTGGTTTTATATTGCAGGCTAGAGAAATACAGGTGAGCTACGTTTATTTTAAATCAATAAATTTAGTAGTATTTTTTTGTTAAAAATCCATAGGAAAAATAGTGAATACATATATCTGTCTGTTTTCTTATAAGAATAGAAATAAAAATAAGTTTGTAACACCAAGTTTTCGCTTTCGAAAAGTTAAAAAAAGTCTTATATGGATCTTAGTATACGTGTCTATAAAATCCGCAAGATATTTTAAGTGGCTTTACAAAAGTTACTGTAAAACCAGTAATAAATACTAAAGTCTATTTATACTGCTCAAGAATAATTACAAATTAAAACAATTGTTGTGTTCCTTATCGGCTCTTCTCAACAGAACTGCGACACTTTGTTCGCTAATGATACCAAAAAATCGAAGAAAATCTGATGTTTTTTACATTTTATTAAATATATTATTTATATTATAATCTTACAGGATATGGAAAAGATCGTGGGCAAATTCACAAAAATACCCAGTGCCGATTTAGCCCAAATAAAAAGTTGTAGAGGTCAAAACGATACGGTAACTCACACGAATCCGGACGACAAACAACCGTTGACATTCACTTGGAGAGCGCCTGATGATTTCTTGGGAGGCATTGCATTCAGGTATATTATCTTTTATTTCAAACTGAAAAAACGACTTTACATATTGAAATATATTTTTTAACCAGACATAGCAAGGTACAAGGAACTCGGGAACCTTGGGTCAACCCAAGGTTCCCAATCCGTTCCCATTAACGGCCGATCTCAATAACCTGAATCTTTAACAATCTGTTAAATTATAATTACCATTAGTAGCTGTAACTGCAAGTTTGCGTTTAAATAAACTAAGATAAATCGAATTTTATATGTTTCAGTTTAATCAGAGTTTAACTTGCAGTAGTTTATTGAGATCGGCCGTATCACATTTTCGTTCCTTTTATCCTTGACACTTTCATAAGTAATTTATGAAAAATTACGTCGAGAGAAAATTAAAGTAATATTATTTTCTAAGCAATTTTCTCTTCTTATATCTTGCATGTCTATACTGTAAAATAAAGGATTTTAATTTTATTCAGTGTTCAGCCTCACTCATTGATACTATGTATATAATGATTAACACCTATATGTAACCTTGAGCTCTAGTTTGTAACAGTCATTGTCATTAACTATGTATTTTGCGAAGGTTTCTAACAAAGTTAAATATTATTCTTATATTTTTTATGTTTTTTACTTGAAAATTTTTAGACAATGTCTTTAACAAACTAAGCAAACTAAATATAAAAGTAGTAAAAAGGTACCGAACAAAAAAATTACTCTTAAAGTACTTGTGACTCTTAAAAAATTAATCTGGTTTTTATGAAACCATAATTAATAAGAACCACCGCAATGAACATGTGATAAAAAAAAACCACACTGAAATTGGTTCATTAATTCGTGAGCTACGCTGCCATAGACAAATAGACAGGTGAAACTTCTAACTCCACCATTTTGTGTTGATGTAAAAAAAAACATCAAGCCTCAGAACTATTTTAACCTTACATATATTTCTTATGATACCTAGTTTTTCGATTTCCGATACATTTTGGGTGGCGGATCCTAACGCCGCGCTTTTTCTAAATACGACTCTCCCTACACAATAACATTATTTTAAATATATTTAATCATTGCTTAGAACGAGAATCGAACCCACAATCACTTAAACAGTTAAAACTATATCACGGCGCAATGATGGCTTTTCAATACTTCAAAATATCATCAATTTCATACATTTTTTAATGTATTTTTACTATTTTTAAAGTGTTATTCCACACTTAGGAAAGAAAAATACTAAATTTAAAAACGTATAAAAAATTGAACGAAGCAGGATTTGAACCCGCGCCTCTTGGACGGTCAAATCCTGCTTCGTTCAATTTTTTATACATTTTTAAATTTAGTATTTTTGTAAGAATTTCCTCATACATTTTAGAGCAACAGTCGCCCAAAGCTACGCGACATTTTGGAAGAATGTTGAATCTCCTCTAGTGGAAGTTGTGACACCTGACACAGTAATTAGTACTACGGTACCTACAACCACATCTAGGGCCATACAACAACCGCCTGTTATTATGGAAAGTAAGGTAAGCATCAAAGATTTTAAAGAATTATTAACATTGAAATTATTTTAGATAGGTATTATTATCAAAATACTTTATTGTTCTGTACGATTTTCTTGTATAATACTTGTTGACGTAGAAAATTGATATTGATTGATCGAGTGCAAGCTGGAAGAAAAGGTGATCGAGAATATCGTGTATTGTGAGGCACTCGCGTGAGTGCCTATAATATGAAAAAAAAAATTTTGTGATTCTTTATGAATTTGGATCAAGATGTAAATTGATTTTTTTTTTGCTTTTGATAAAGGTGTAGAATTAAGAAGCTGATCGTTATATTTTATTTTGGCGAGCGGGGGGCGGAGCCTCCTAGTTATTAATAATAAATATTTGAGGCCGGTCGTAGCACAGAGGCACAAGGTTCAATAGAAAATGCATGGGTTATGTGTTCCTCACCCGAAGAAATGAAATCTATACTTATAATAAATCTGCAATCGATCACTGTCTGAAATCTGAAAAATCTTTTACAGTACATTTTTTTAATGTATTAGGACCCTAAATAATAATTTTTAAAATTTTGTTTGTCTGAATATTGAATGAAGATGAAGAGCAGATTTAAATGCAGTTTTTACCATTATTTAGCGTTTGTTCAACATTGATCTGTCACGTTTACAGTCACATCTGCACGATGAAAGAAAATATGTCTTTAATTATTATTTTTTATTCTAGCCTAAACCCACAAACGCCCCAATGGACATAATATACCAAGGTTGCGCTGATACCAAACTATGTTTTGGTATTCCACAAAATTGCATACAAAACGGCAATTGCAAAGCAATCTTAGCCATATTCGTAGCAGGAGATTCCTATACATTTGAAATACAAGGTATCGACAATCCAAAATATGTAGCGGCTGGATTAAGTATGGATAATAAAATGGGTGACGACAGTGCTATGGAGTGTGTCAATGACAATGGCAGGATAAAGCTTTTTACCTCTTGGACG
The DNA here is from genome assembly GCA_018249855.1 of Eueides tales michaeli. Lineage (NCBI taxonomy): Eukaryota > Metazoa > Arthropoda > Insecta > Lepidoptera > Nymphalidae > Eueides > Eueides tales. The sequence goes on from DWMZ01000885.1 coordinate 9,203, forward strand.
TACCCGAAAGCTGAACCGTATGTCAGCAGGTTCGATTCCCCGCAGGATATTGTGCAATTGCTGGAATCATCCGCCATTGATGGAAAATTGTATTGCAAGTTCAAGAGAAATACAGTATCGACGGTGAAAGGGCAAACCTTCGATTTGGCCAACAATAAGTATAATTTGATGGTGCTTGCAGGAGATTCTATGAAAGGTTTGGTTTTTTTTTCTATATAATATAACATTCACAGTTTTTGTTTAAAGGTGGGGTAACCTAGCGTTGAAGCACGTTGATGTTGCTTATTTTGTGTCCAGTTTTATAACGGTTAACGGACGGTTGTCCCGCTTACAGTCAGACTATGTCTTTCTATCTCTCGACTGTCTGTGAAATGAGTAATTATTTTAAATTATATATTTAATATCAAACAAGGTCGCCACTTCCGTGTTATATAAAATATTTCTTTGTTTTAGTTTATAATAAAATGGGCAACAAAATGCTAATCACGTATCTACTTCATTTTAATTATTTATTAAACTTAAAAACAAAATTTTGGGTAGATAAGAATTTTAGAAATGATTTATATATCTATATGTAATCATTTGCTTTAATTCAATTTAATAATACATACTTTCAAATATAAAAAACGACATTGTTTTAAATTTAATTATGCTTCTATTATTATTTTTTTAAATCCACACTTGGGAAAGAAAAATACTTATTTACAAACTTAGGAAACTAAAAAGAATGGCCTAGTGGTCGAAGCGTTTAAACGGAATCCAAAGTGCGGGTTCAAATCCCGATACGATATTTTTTTTTAAGTATTTTAACTATGATATTTATTAATAGAGCTCTCTTGTTAGATGTAGTTGAATAAAGTAAAAAAAAATACGTATAACCATTACTGTAGTCGAAAACATCTATACAATGGTTTAAGAATTCCTATGTAAATAAGAATATTTTTTGCCTATTGAGCTACATTTTGTGTTCAATTTGTACGGCTATTATAATATTGCTATTTTAATTAAAAGAATATTCTCATCTTCGCACATGGCAGGTTAGACAGAAATGTAGAGAATGTAGTGTTAAAACACTCCGAAAATATAAATTTGATTTCCTCGAGCATAAATCCAACCCAACAATTTCCGTCGAGTTTGAAATTTATTTAAATGACGCAACTCAACGCCGCACTTTATTTTGTCACCAGAAGTAACACAGGAAAATTATATTTTCATGTCTCAGTTCTGGCTATTTAGGTAATTTCCTCGAGAATGATTGCGACTTAACAATCTGTCGCGTTTTACAGTCTTATAGTTTAGCTTCAAATTTCCTCTTAAATAATAATTTTTATAAAACTACACTAACTAAAATTTTATATATCAAGCGTGTCAACCACACGTAGAAATGAAATATTTTATATTTTCAAATTAAATATTTAACATTTTCATTTCTTCGCTCTGATAACAAGGTAAAGCACGGCGTTGAGTTCCGCCACTCAACACGCAATGCCTCAAGTTGGGTGGAAAGTGGGGAACGAAAGTGGATCACTTGTTTCCCAAAGTACCTCTGCCTACCCTGCCATGTGCGGGATACAGCGTGAAGCTGTAAAAGAAGATTTATATTTTTTTTTCTATATTTCTCATTTTCCATTTCCAGACGCAGACAGAGTCGGGTTCCACAACCTTGCGTACGAATCGACTAGCGACCCCCTCTCCCTGGCCACAGTGGGCACGGCCGCCGGCGCCTCCAAGCTGTTGTTGAAATTACACGGCTGCTTCATGATATGCGCTTGGTTGGGGGCGGCTTCATTGGGAATTGTGATTGCTAGGTAAGTTAAAGACGTAGCTATATTATTAATTAGCCGGTTAAAATAAGACAGATCAGTACCAAAATATAGTAGTGAAAATTGTATTTAACTTAATTGTATTTAAGTTAGCCGTTTCTGAGGTTATCGCGTACAAACGCACAGATAGCTGACAAATATTTTAAAATTTACTATTTTATACCATTAATAAATGTTCTCTATAACATTTTTTTTAAATATCCACGCACAGACAGTAATCAGTTACAGATTTATTATATGTATAGATGTAAGTATATAGAAGTTTTTTTTAAATCGTTTTTTAATTAATATTCTTCGCGAATTTTCAAATTAAAGCTAGAAAAACAAATGTTAAATCACTACGTTCTCCAATTTGCTCTACAGTTAAAGACGTTTTAAATGACTAAACTGAGGAAAATCTAGTGTTGACATACTTCTCTTCTCTCTTCTCCCTCTTCATACTCTCTTCTCTCTCGTTTTGTAGTTCCTCGGGACTCAAATCCACACTTTATTTCTCTCTGTTTATCTTATTATGAAAATATTAAATTTCCCGCAGTATGAAACGACAATTTTCACCTTTACAATTAAATGTACGTACGTACGCACCTGTGCACCAAAAATCAGACCAAGAATCTATAAAAACTTATACTTTATACATTTCTCCCCAAGTAACATTTGTCAAACACAAAAAACATATCCACAATTTTTATTTCTTCGCTCTGGTAATAAGGCAAAGCGCGGCGTTGAGTTCCGCCACTAAACACGCAATGCATTAAATTTGGCGGCAAGTGGGGAGCGGAAGTGGCACGGAGTGTCTTAACACTAGGTTCCCGCGTTCCCTCTGCCTCCCTCTGAATACAGCGTGAAGCTAAAAAAAATATTTCTTTTAAGCCTTATAATTTAAAAGCTTCCTTTTTCCAGGTATTACAAAAAGACATGGGTCGGCAAAACTCTCGGCGGTAAAGACATATGGTTCGCTGTAAGTTATATGTTATATGCTATTTAATATATTTTGAGGCCTGTCGTGGCGCAGCGGCACAAGCGTGTCACCGTAACCGATAGGTTGTGGGTTCGATCCCCAGACGAGGAAATGAAATATTTCATATTTTCAATTTAAATATTTAATGTTTCATTTCTTCGCTCTGGTAAAAAAGGCAAAAGCGCGGCGTTGAGTTCCGCCACTCAACACGCAATGCCTCAAATTCGGCGGAAAGTGGGGAACGTAAGTGGATCGGAATATCTTAACACTTGGTTCCCAAAGTACCACTGCCTACCCTGCCATGTGCGGGATACAGCGTGAAGCTGAGTGAGTGAGTGTAATATATTTATTGTATATATTTATAACTATTTTTGAATAATATATAAAGATCTTGGATAGTTTACATCTGTGCAATACCTCCCTTGTTATTTCAATGCAAAATCCGAATCTACAGCCTGTCACATTTACAGTCGCGCGCTTGTGCCTCAGCACCACTACAAGCTTCAAAAATGTTAATAATTTCCAAGCAATTCCATTTATTTTCACTACAATTAAAGCATATATATTTAAATTTTTTATGCGTTTTCTAAAAAAAAAACGGACATTCCGTTTTCGGTAACACTCCCGTTCCCAAAATTTCCGCAGAATTTGAGGCATTGCGTATTTAATAGTGGAACTTAACGCCGCGATTTGCCTTTTTACCAGAGCGAAGAAATGACAATATCGAATATTAAATAATTACTTCAACTGAGTATCAAACCGACCACCATATTTACATTTTGCCCTCTAATATTTATAATTTATCTTCTATCTCCGTAAAAACACAGCTTAAAATTATTATTTCTATTTAATTTACACGAAAAATACGTAAAAAAAATAATAATATTACATATTTTTTACAGTCGCATCGCATTCTCATGGTGTTAACATGGTTGTTAACTATCATTGGTTTCATACTAATATTATCTGAAGTAGGCGGTTGGCAGAGCACGGGGGACAACCCGCACGCTATTACCGGAATCGTAACCGTTATATTGTGCTTCATACAGCCTATTGGTGAGATTTTGTTTTGATTTTCCTTTATTTTAATGTTTTTTTTTTCAGCTTCACACTGTTACGCATACGGTAGGGAAGGGATTTGTTTTTTTTTTATGGTAAAGAAACGACAAACGAGCGTGCGGGTCACCTGATGGTAAGTGATCACCGCCGCCCACGGCCCCGTGTAGCACCGGTCTGTAAGGTGGATGGGCACCGGGGCCCGGCATTACCCAATGCGAAACGCAGTGGCCAAAGTCACTACTCAACGCCGGTTTTAAATGCCAAGGGTGGTAATAATCCGGTCGAGTCTGCCCATGCGTGTTGCCATTGCTGACAACGTGACTCTTCCACTCGTACTTTAGTCGGCTCTTACTACACCATCAGTACCAGGGTGATTCTATTCTAAGCCGGAATCACATGGCTAAGTAGTGATTACCTTGATTAGGAATCGAACTAACAACCTATCGCGTCTACAGGGGCACGTCCTCTGCGCCAAGACAGGCCTTTAAATGTATAATTATTGGACTATTTAAATCTCCCTACAGAGATGCTAACAGTGTATAAAAATTTCGACAGAGCTCGGTGAGGACGAATGGCTTAGTGGTCAGAGCGCTTGGACGGATTCCAAGAGGCTCGGGTTCAAATCCTGCTTCGTTCAAATTTTTATACGTTTTTAAATTTAGTATTTTTCTTTCCTAAGTGTGGAATAACACTTTAAAAATAGTAAAAACTTTTGGTTTGATTTTTATTTATATATCTTATGTATTTCCATGTTATAAAAATTACTAAATAAAGTAAACACACGATAGTTTTGCATTCAATATTTTAATTTTAAATTTATTAGAAATTTAGATTGATTGATTGTTTTATTAGACTTTAGTCTAATATTTTATCTCAATTTTAACAACTTTGAAGCGCGGTTTCAAATCTCTCTACTTTAAAATTTTTACCATTTTTAAAATTAGTATTTATATTTCTTAAGGGTAGAATAACGCTTAAAGAAAAAAAAATTAAAAAATATATTTTTTTTTCTATTCCAGGTGCATACTTCAGACCTCACCCCGGTACTAAACACCGCCCGCTGTTCAACTGGATGCACTGGCTTGTCGGGAACTCCGCTCATATATTAGGAAGTGAGTAGATTATTCACATAAGTATAGAATATAAACATTTCTTCTATATGTCGTTATTTAAATGCCACAGAAAGTAGAAAAGTAGGAAACATAATAGAAGATAGATAGCTTTTTAATGTAAGTGTAACTTTAAACAAAGTAAGACAAAAGTAAAAAATTAAATTGATATTCTACAATTTAATTCAGTAATAAAACACATTTTTTTCAAAACATTTTTTCGAAAATAAAATTTATAATATTTTATTTTGAAATCGCATATAATCATAACTATAAATGGTTATAACCATATAATTACAACCATAAATAGTTACAACAAATAACATTTTAGATATAAATATAAAATATAACACCAATTTTCAGTTGCAACAATATTCCTAGCGGTGTATTTACAAAAGGCCGAACTGCCGCCATGGAGCGTATTCGTCTTGGCCGCGTTCGTTGTGTTCCATATTGTGACTCACATTGTGTTATCGGTAAGTTATTTATTTATATGCTTTTTTAGTATTTATATGATATTTTATTATTTATATGTTTTTTTATTATTTATCTTTAATAACAGAAAATTATTATATGTCAATAGAAAATTTCCACCCTGATACACAACCTTTGTTAGGCATTTATTATTTACAGATTTCATACGTTGTTCTATAATAGTATTTACATTATACAAAATTCAAAAACGTATAAAAATTTGGACGAAGCAGGATTTGAACCTGCGCTTCTTGAAAACCGTTAAGGCGCTCTGACCACTAAGCCATCCATGCTTCGTCCAAATTTTTATACGTTTTTAAATTTAGTATTTTTCTTTCCTTAGTGTGGAAAAACACTTTAAAAATAGTAAAACTATTTACATTATATTTATCGAATCATCTATATTGATAGAAGTCTGTCGTTGCGCAGTGCCAGGCACAAGCGTGTGACTGTAAATGCCACAGGTTGTTGGTTTGATCTCTGAAAATGAATATTTAATATTTTAATTTCTTCCCTCTGGTGACAAGGCCAAAACGAGGTGTTGAGTTTCGCCACTGAACACGTAATACTTCACAATATTACTTTTTTATTATAATTTTCCAGTCGATGCTAATATTTTATAAAAAAAATGTATATATAATATAATTTATGAAAATTGTATATTATTTACATTTGCGTTTTGATAGGGTCGAGTAAAATACAGTAAAGTTGATTGTTGACCTTTAAAAGCTTAAAATTTTGTCTTATACCAAGTTTTACTGAAGATTTAAAAATCTAATTTAGGAGACATATTAATTGTGTACTAGCATATAGGCTTCATTGGATTTTTATAAAGCAAAAAGAAAACAGATTTCAGTTTAGAAAATAGTCTAATTAAATATTATACTCCAAAAATACTTATAATATAATAATAAAATATGCAGTTCTGAAAGAGTAGAAAAAACATACTTAAACTATTATGCTTGTTTAAAACGGAAATATGAAACGTTCTCGCTAGCAAATGTATGGAAAGTCAATATCACATCAATGCTTAAATCGTGATAACATAGGATCAAAAAAAAATTACAATTAAAATTTGAGCTTGAATTGGCAATATTCAATTCACTTTATTTAAATATTTGCAATAATTCATTTAATATGTTTCATAATATTCTAGCTAACATTCAATAAGTGAGTTCCTTGTTTAGTTCAACATTGTTTCTCACCATATTTAATTGGCCAAAAACTCTTATTAAATACATTAAGTTTGGATCTAAATTTAAATTGAAAAATATCTATTTGTTAGACAAAGAATAATAAAGAGTCGCTATCGTAGAAATTCTCTAAAAAAATAATTGTAAAATTTTAATATTACAATTAACTAAATATTCAATAAAAACGGCAAAAACTTCAATAAACATCGAATTAATTTAAATAACCTTAAAAGAAAATTGACATTAATAAGGGTTATATTTTTAAAATATTATATAATCATTGAATGTAAAAAAAAATGGCTAGAAAGCTTATTAAATGAACGTTATCACTTACACTATGTAAAAAAGAATAGATTATTTTAAATTTCTCAATATTTTACCTAACGTTATATGCATCGTAATAAACAACAAATAAACATATTATCATCTTAGTAAGATATGATAGAAGAAATAAATTTAAATAACCATTTTACCTTAAATGGAAAAATAAAAAAAATCCTAAACTTAATTTTTGTTTTGACCTAGTTGACCTAAGCCATACGTTCTCACAGCGCTTGGACGGTTTCCAAGAGGCGCGGGTTCAAATCCCACTACGTTCAATTTTTTTTACGCTTGTCTCTATTCTATAAAATACTTTTTTGTTCTGTACGATTTTTTGTATATTAGTTGTTGACGTAGAAAATTGATATTGATTGATCGAGTGCAAGCTGGAAGATAAGGTGATAGAGTATTGTGAGGCACTCGCGTGAGTGCCTATAATATGAAAAAAAAATTATGAAAAAAAAAATGTTGTGATTATGAATTTGGATCAAGATGTAAATTGATTTTTTTTGCTTTTGATAAAGGTGTAGAATTAAGAAGCTGATCGTTATATTATATTTTTTATGTATGTTTTCGTTGATTGATACATGTTTTTTCGTTTAATTTTCGTTTGCGTGGGTGAGGGGGAGGGGGGGGGGCCGGGGGTTGGCGAGCGAAGCGAGCAGGGGGCAGAGTCCCTAGTAAATTTAATATTTTTCTTTACTAAGTGTCGAATAACATTTTAAGCATAGTAAAAACCTTAATAAAGTTAATTTAATTAAAATATTTGCTCTCGTCTCTTAAAAAGAGGTTTCAATTAATAAAATTGACAATATTCTAGCTAACGCTATGCGTATCAGAGGGTCGTATAAGCAATGGGCGGGTCAACACGTTCCCCATGAAGGACATGCTCGGGCACACGCGTCAGGCGACAGCCGTCGACAGGAGTTCTGACGCGCCGGTGAGATTATTCTCAAGAGATGTTTAAATAATTCACTAATTCACTTTTCTTCTCGAGCTGGTGACTAAACACTTACTAATTTTTGTTTTTTTTTCTTCTCTTTTTCTTTCTTATTTTCTTATTTGCTATTATCTTTCTGTTGCAACTTTAAATTTAACGGCAATTCCTTTATTGATTTTATATTATTAAACCCTCATTTTCTTTATTTCATTTATTTCAAATCACATATACTTTATTATATTTCATTTGGAATGGAATAAAATATATGTGATTTCAAATAAATGAAAGAAATGAAGAAAGAAAAGAATGCAAGATCAGCGTAAATGATAAGATATTAGAACAAGTGAATGAGATAGTATGTCTGGGAAGTATGTTTAGCAGAAATGGATGTGGTGCGGCGTATTGCTGCCGGTAACAGAGTCAACGGTGCCTTACCTGCATTGTTGAGACGGCGATACGTCAACATAGCTGCGCGTTTGGCCGTACACAATGTAGTATTGGTAGCGACGCTGTTGTACGGCAGCGAAAAGTGGGTATTACAGAAGAAGAATGTAAGAAAGATGAATACTGTAAAGATGCGATCTCTTCGTAGTATATGCGGAGTCAGTTTAGCTGGTCGCATACCCAATAAAGAGATACACAAAATGGTAGGTACTAGCGTGGATGTCACAGTGAGAATGAAGAATGTACTCAGGTGGTTTGGGCACGTCGAGCGAATGAGTGAAGAAAGAATAGCATAAAAGATTTATGAAGGAAAAGTGAGTGGTAAGAGAGGGAGGGGGAGACCTCGGTTGAGCTTCGAAAACACAGTATCTATGATAATGGAGTAAGGTCACGTAAAAAGCATGAGGACCCTCCGGAGGGCATGTATGAAGAGGTTAATGACAGTGGACGAGGCGAAAGAGGTATGCCAAGACCGTAGCGTTTGGCGCTCCGTTCTCTCTGCCTATCCCACTAGGGATATAGCGTGAAGCTAAGTAATTTGGAATTATTTTTTTTTAGAAATTTCTTCGGCTTCACATTCATTTCATTTTTCTTTCAATCTTCATATGTCATTTCTTTTTTTATTTAAAATATCACATCAATTTTTTATGTTTTCGTGAAATTTCATTATTTCTCACTATTTTTTTTGCATGACATTTGTTTGATTTCTTAACCTAATAGGTATATCACTTATACTAAATTTAAAAAACGTATAATTTTTTTTGAACGATGCAGGATTTTGAACGAATGACTTAGTTTTCAGAGCACTTGGGCGATTTCCAAGAGGCGCGGGTTCAAATCCTGCTTCGTTTAAATTTTTTTGCGTTTTAAAATTTAGTATTTATCTTTTTTAAGTGTGGGATAACACTTGAAAAATAGTAAAAATAAAGGTATATCACTTATTTGGTTTTGTCTTTATATTCCACATTTTTGTTTTCTTTATTTCAATTTTAGTTGCTTTTCTAATTGCGAATTTCACTGCTTACTGAACTTCTATCTCATTCTTATCGACTAATCTTCTTCTCTTATCTATTTCTTTTTTTTAAACAACACGATGTTTTTCAAACACAAATTTTTTTTTTACTTATAACCTTTATTATTTTTACTTATAGCCTAATCTATTTTTACTTTTAACTACTTTTTACACACATTTTTAAATAAATAATTTTTATACACTAATTAATAAGGTTATCATTATTATTTCAATTATTTAATAGTCTTCAATAAAATATATTAATTCTACATTAGTGTTACTAAT
>DWMZ01000886.1:0-17500 GCA_018249855.1 Eueides tales michaeli
GAAAAACAAAATAAAAAAAATGTTTCAACGTCGTTTGCCTTTTTTTCTGTCTTCACGCTTTGTCCCGCAGTTGGGTAATCAGAGGGAAACTAGAAAAGCACTTCGTTACTCACGCACTGCGAATCGAGACGTTTGGGTGGTAGAAATTAACTTTACGCTTACTTTTAGTAATTATATTCGGAACTACGTGAACTTTGCTAAAATATTATTTTCAAAAAAAATACGAAACGACTAAAATAGAATAAATACTTTTGACTTTGGCATTTTGAGTGACGAAACTTAATGCCACGCCTTGTCTTGATACCAGAGCAAGAAAATAAAAATATATTAAGTTTCAGAGTCCTATCGTGGCGCAGAGGCACGAGAGGGTAGCCGCAAACGCAACAGGTTATCGGTTCAAACTTCACACGAGGAAATGAAATATTTTTAAATGAAATATTTATCAAGTTTTCATTTCTTCTCTCTGGCAACAAGGCAAAGCGCGACGTTCAATTCCACCATTCAACACAAAATGCTTCAAATTCAGCAAAAAGTGAGGAACACAACGGAGTGTCTTATCACTACGTTTCCAAATTCCCTCCGCCTACCCTGCCATGTGCGGGAAACAGCGTGAAACTGAAAAAAATATAATCATTTCCTTAAACGGGAACTTCATACGATATTAAGGTAATAAAAAAACAAATAAAAAAACTTTACCGTCCAATAGTTCCAATGTGGATAATGGGGAAACCACACCTTTTTTTTCTCAGTCTCCAAAGCCTCATCCCCTGCCATGGGGTCATTCTCCTCACCAGACTTCTCTAACTGAGGTGTTCTCAACATATATTTAAGTAAACGTACCAATTTATCATATTTCTTTAGTTTTTTAATGCGATTGTCTAAATTTTGTGTCAATTTCTCGATTCGCGTTTGCAATATCCTCTTGTCGTTAGCTTTAAATGTTTTCGGATGTTCTAGTAAGTTATTTTTATTGTTAACTTCTTGATTTTCTTCTTCAATAATATAGATATTGGGATTTTGGTTAGTTTTCAATGTTTTGTGTATCCTTACAAAGGGTATGTACAAAGTATTTGATTTTCTATCATATTCTATTGTATACGGTTTCTTATGTGACACTATTGTTTTTAACAACACTTTCTTTTGATCTTTACCAGAAATTTCTCTATCTAATCTGTTCAGTTTAATCATTTCCGGTACAGCCTTTATTATATTTTTCAATAATAACAAGTCTTCCTGATTTTTTTCGTGAATTTGGTCGAATTCGATAAGTTTTAAGCAACTGCTTGGTTGAAAAGTGAATAAATGCATAACTAAAAATATACATATCGCCTTTTCTATTTCGAATACAAACATATTATACGTTTCTACTCAATTTCTTTTTCTTATTTAATATTAAGTATAATTGTAATTTAATCTCTTGCAAAGAAAAGACGGTTTATTGTTTCATTTTAATTAAAAATCAGCAAGTATGGCGCTTTTTTTAGCGCAGTTTTTAATTGTATGAGAAAATGTTAAATCGGTAATATGTATTTCTATTTTTTATAACATTTCTATTTCTTTGAATGTAATTGTTAACGATAGGTTGTAGGTTCGATTCCCACTCGAGAAAATGAAATATGTTTTTTGCTCTCGGTCTGGTAACGAGGCAAAACGGCGTCGGGTTCTACTTAACACGCATTACTTTCAGAATTCGGAGGAGTGTGAAGAAAGGAAGTGTCTTGATGGGAACGGAGTGTAGAATTTTAGGTTCCCTTTGTTAAGTAAGTTAAAAAAAATCTAAGTATCCCGAATGAGAATTGCCACAACCATAACGTTTTTAGTCCGTCCAGCGTCTATAATATGTATCATACGTGTCACTAATCACGTTATGCTTGAATCACAAAGGATAGATTTAGTTTTAGCTGTATGGAAGGCGGAGGGAACCTAGGAACCTAAATGTGCGAAAATAAAAAGAAAATATTTAAGAAAATATATTAAAAAAAATATATTTTTATTCACACCAAGCGCTACAAGAGCTATACATAGAATAGCTTGGGTTTCAAATCATATGATATGCTAGTAACTTCTGAAAGTTTCACTATTCAGGTTCCGGCTCCATCATCAGACCAGCTCGATGATACCTTATTATTTTGTCACCTAAACTTAATTTAAGAAATGATGCTACTCAATAAAACAACAATTATACAAAGACAATATTTAAATATATATTTTCTATATTGTATTACACTCACAATAATTACAAATATTATTCATTATAACGACATTGAAATAATTATATTAATAAATTGAAGCCATATTTTATATTTAATACTTCGAATGAGAATCGAATCCGCAACCATTATGTTTATTCATTTAATCATGATAATATTATAATATATATATATATATATATATATATATATATATATATATATATATATATATATATATATATATATATATATATATATATAAATATATATATATATATATATATATATATATATATATATATATATATATATATATATATATATATATATATATATATATATATATATATATATATATATATATATATTTATAGCTTCACGCTGTATACCGCACGAGGCAGGGCAGCAAAGGGAACCCGGAAACCTAGTTTTAAGACACTCCGTTCCACTTCCATTCCCCACTTTCCGCCGAATTTGAGGCATTTCGTGTTGAGTGGCGGAACCCAACGCCGCCGTATAAATGTTAAATATTTAAATATATTTTTTAAAGAAGTTGCCCCATAATATTGTTCAAGATTTCCTTGTTAGACTGTCTTTTCTTTATTAAATTAGCAAAAATGGGTAAATCGAACAAATCTACCATTCTCGGTAACACTCTATCCCTTTCAACCCTCTGGGGCCGCATGTTACACCATTTGCAGGAATCCGCTGAAGGGGGCAGTAAGTACCGAAAAAAAGGCCTTTCTTTATATTCCTGTGATATTGTTAACGGTGTAAGAACTTCCAACAATAGAAATAGGAGTGTGTATTTCATCTGTAAAAATAATATTTAATTTATATAGAGTTTGTCGTTTATTTTGTTTTTAAAAACACGGGGAACGGAGTGGAGTACCTTAATAGTAGGTTCCTAAGTTCCCTTTGCCCCCCTTCGCCCATGTGCGGGATACAGCGTGAAGCTAAGTGAGAACATGTCTAATTTTTTAGCTTGATACTGTACCACGCATAGGGTAGACATAGGATTTGCAAGATTTTTAATCGAGGTCAATTTTCGAGGCTTAGAAATTCTTTTTTTTTGTTACGCTGTATCCCGCACGAGGCAGGCTAGGCAGAGGGAACCCGGGAACCTAGTGTAAAGACACTCCGTTCCACTTCCGTTCTCCACTTTCCGCCGAATTTGAGTGGCGGAACTCAACGCCGCGCTTTTGCTTTATTAAAAATACATATTTAAATTGAAAATATTAAATATTTCATTTCCTCGACTGGGGATCGAACCCAGAACTTGTCGGTTACAGTCACACGCTTGTTCCTCTGCGCCACGACACGCCTCAGGTTTAGAAATTAAAAGTAAGAAAACGAAAACAATTCATTCCTTGCAGCGAGAACTGAACCTACAACAATAGCGTTTACAGTCCCACCCTGCCTCTGTATCATGAAAGCCTTATTTCTTCCATATTCACGCTCTATCCCGCACACAGGATAGGCAGAGCGAATTTAAGGAAATAGTCTTAAGATATCTTTTCCTATGAAGACACCATTTTCCACTTTCTGCCGAATTCGAGGTATTGCGTGTTGAATGGCGTAACTCAACGCCACGCTGTCCTTTGTCACCAGAGCGAAGAAAATATTATTTCCTCAAATAAGAATCGAACCCACTATATATATATATACAATATCTGTCGCGTTAACACACTTGCACCCCAGCGCCGACACAAAGGCCTTATCAAACATCATTATATATTAAAATTCTCATACATTACCATCATCGTCTCAATGTTACCAGTACAAAGATAATAAAACACAAACATTTGTACGGAATATTTTGCACGTTCAATTTAATGTAATAATTGTTTTAGCCCGCCGTGTTATTACAAAATAATTGGATCCAGAGATAAAAGCTACGTACGCAACGTGACAATAGAAAATTAATTTATATGGTATATTATACAGGTGGGTATGTATGGTGACAATATATGTAGAGAAAATGTTCTGATGAAGACGCAATTTTTTTCTTTTTTTTACCTTCACGTTATGGCAGAGTAAGCAGCGTGAACTTAGGAACCTAGTGTTAAGACACTCCATTCTACTTCCGTTCTCCAATTTTTAGCCGAATTCAAGGTATTGAGTGTTGAGTGGCGACCGTCAACGCCGCGCTTTGCCCAAAACTTTTAATATTAAATATATTATATTATAACAAATACTTAATATTCTATCGCTGCTTCTACAAACTCAGCAAAGAAAAAAAAAATAGCGTCATAAAAAGCAAGATGGCGTCAGTTTGATCGCGTCACGTCCCGCCGTAAATGTTTTCTTCGGGACGCGCCGTAAATTAACCTTAAAAGGTTTCTTTAGTGTTGACGGAACTAAATTTTATGTGATTTTAGCCGTTTAAGTGTAAAATTAAGTATTTTTTTAATTTTACACTTGAACGGCTTTGATCCAGATTTAGTAAAGAAACATATTTATTTAGAAGATGTATAAAAAATTTAACTTGAATCCGCATCACTTGGGCGGATTCAAAGTACAGCAGGTTCCCGTTACGTTCGTTTTATGAATAAGTAAAACTAAGTGTTTGTTTTATTTAATTGTTTTGTTTTCATATTTTTTAAAATTACCTAATAATTAAAGTATGTACTGTTTCTGTTTGGTTTTCAGAAGTGAGTTATAGTTGTATATCAAATTGCGTAGGCACATAGTAGTAGTCAGAGGGAACCTGGGAACCTAACGTTAAGATATTTCGTTATCGTTAAAACACAGCTTTCGCAGATTCTAGAACATTGAGTATTGAGTACCGGAACTCAACACCGCGCTTTGCTTCGCTACCAGAGCAATATAATGAAAACATTAAATATTTCATTTCCTCAAGTGGAAATGGAACAGGTTACATAAAATCTAAATATATTTTTAAGTTACCTCAAAAGAAGGAACTTGGGAACCTAGTTTTAAGACACTCCGTTCCACTTCCGTTCCCCACATTTCGCCGAATTGTTGAGGCATTGCTTGTTGATTGGCGGAACTCAACGCAGCATATCGTAAAGCTGAGAATTTCAACTTGGAATCAAAGTTATTACCCTCTGAATTATTGCAATGTGTAAAAAAAGATATATAAGATAATTATGAAAACGCCATTTTTATAAGATAAGCCTCTGCGGGTGTGTAAGTGTATAAGCCGAACCGTTTATCCATTGATTCACTTACAATGCTTTGAAGAAATTTCTATACAGTTGATATACTTAAAAAGCATCGTATTTTAACTTACGATTTTCACCGGTTTTTTTTCTTGGGCAAAAACGATGATATACCTTTACCTGTGCTGCGAAAGGCCACAAAATAAATATATAGAAAACAAATTTAAGGCAGTGTTGAATGGCGAAACCTAATATAGACTTTTCGTGTGGGAATCAACAAAACACGTCATGTTAACAGCCACACGCTCGTATGCGCCATGACGGTCATCAACATAGAATACATGTACAAAAACATAAATCAGCATAAGTAAACTACCATATATACATATATAAATGTGACTTTAGCAATACGACAGGCAAAGGCATTCGTCTCCAGAAATCTTTGCAAAAGCAGGATTTGAAATAATACTATCTGAGCAGTTGGTCTTGTTTAAACTAAGCTTATAATGACTCCCCTTCATAACTTTACTATTTCTGAATAATGTATGCGTTAGACTCGCGGTGTTTTGAATTATTTGTGACTGTACTGATAATATATCTTGTTTTGTACTAGAATGGACTGTAAGGTTGCGGGTTCGATCCCCACTGGAGGAAATTATATATTTGATATTTCAATTTCTTTGTTTTGGTAACAGCAATTTCGTTATCCACACGTGATTCGACGAAAAGTGAGGAACAAAGTATCTGAACGGGAACGAAGTGAAGACAAACTTAACACTAGGCTAACAAGTTTTAATCTGCCTAGCCTGTCATGAGTGGGATACAGTGTGAAACTGAAAAAAAATCACTGTGAATCAGAATTGGATTGTAAGCACGGTGGTTATGGGTTCGATATTCTTTTGGGCGAATGTGTTACATTCGCGTCCCTGCTTTGGTAACAGGAGGTGTTGAGTTTCGCCACTCAACACGCAGTGCCTTAAATTCAGTGGGGAGCAGAGGTGGCCTATTGGAAACAGAGTGCCTTAACTAAGGTTCCCGCGTTCCCTCTGCCTACCCTGCCATGTATGTGATACAGCGTGAAACTGAAAAAACTATGAGAAGACATTATAAGTATATTATAACTATACAAAATTACCATAAGATATACAAAATAAAAGTGATATATAGGATCCTTAAACAAGGACCTTTCGATGTACGGAAACCTAAAAAAAAACCAAATAACATATAGCAACACAATTCTCATGGAAAACAATCCTATACTTAATAAATACATATTCATATCTCCATTCATTTGTTGCGGACAAAGTTTGTTGAGTACAAGGCGAAGTGGCGTTCACTCATTGTTAGTACTCGAGGCCTGTCGTGGCGCAGCGGCACAAGCGTGTTACTGTAAACGACAGGTAGCGGGTTCGATCCCCACTCGAGGAAATTAAATATTTAATGTTATCAATTTAAATATTCAATATTTCATTTCTTCGCTCTGGTAATAAGGCAAAAGCACGGCGTTGGGTTCCGCCACTCAACACGCAATGCCTCAAATTAGGCGAAAAGTGGGGAACGGAAGTGGAACGGAGTGTCTCATCATCATGTGCGGGATACAGCGTAAAGCTGAAAAAAAATCTGAAAAAAAAATGTTCGTACAATGGCCTTTGTTGATCCTACTGTTGATGTAAAACAATTGTTGGTATTTATAGAAATATGTTTGCGTTTCGGGATTGCTTGGTATATGTAATTTATGGTCGGAATTATTGAGTCGGGGTGTTAGGTTAGTTATTATGGTGTCAATTTATTTACTAAATTATTTGGATATAGCAATATTTCGCACATAATGGGGTAGTGGTATTTCCAGCTTCCAGGGGGAAGTTGGAAATCTGAGAAAAAGACCCTTCCCACTTGTCTTGTGGAGAAACCCAAAGCCTCGCTTTGCCGTGTTTCCGAATTGATATCGAATCCACAGACTGTTAAATTTGGAGTAGTTTAAGTAGTTTAAGTATGGAAAAAAATTGTTATACATAAGGATCATTGTTCATTACTATTTTTACTGTTTGCTCAATGTAAAGACACAGATTTGAATATTTTTTCACCTAGTGAATTACACCCATAACCAATGCGCACTTTTCAACAATTATTACGATGACGCATTCCTATAAAGATCGTTCTTTTATTTTTTGGCTATACGCTGTATCTGATTTAAGCAAGGTAGTCAGAGAACACCTAGCGTTAAAATACTCCGTTATCCATTTTGCACTCTATTATAGAAGGAAAGGAATGGAAAGAAGGAAAGAGATATTGCGTATACCTTAACAAGTATTAAGACAAAGCGCAGTGCTTACTTCCGCATGAATACAATAAAAAGTCCTTCCCCCATATGGAGATCAAACATATGAGTCGTACCATCGCTTTTGCAGACGCGTTGTACGACAAATTCAATATAGATAATATATATTAGTATTTACTTTGAACAGAGAAATCGTTTCAAATAAGAGACGTTAAAATGTCGTCCGAGAGCTCGATGGAGCAAATACATCTGACATTGACCGATTGTTCTTCCGCTAGCGGAAATGGAAAATGTAAATAAATTTAAAAGTCTTAAATGAAAGACAAAACATATTGAATTTGTACGATGGTATTCATTTTGTGCTATAAATTTATGGGGTTATGGTAATATAGCAGGGTAGGCATAGGGAACCTGGGAACTTTGTGTTATGACATTCTGAGGAAAATTTTCCACTCTATTGTGTGGGGTATTAAGACAAAGCGCAGCGCTTAATTCCGAAAGAATACAATAGAAAGACCTTCCTCCATATGGAGATCAAACATATGAGTCGTCCCATCGCTTTGGCAGACGCGTTGTACGACAAATTCAATATAGATAATATATATTAGTATTTACTTTGAACAGAGAAATCGTTTCAAATAAGTATTGTATTGTATTTTGTATTTTGACATCAGATGAAAATGAAAATATTAATTATTTCATTTTCTTTGCGTGGGACTGTTAATAGGGCTGGATGAAGTGGTTTTCCATTCCATTCCCAGTGGTGTGGCAAGCACAGTTAAAGCGATTTAATTTAGCAAAAACTAGATAGGCCGTTGTAAAAATGAATTTGTCTATACTCGTACATACTGATCGACTGGCTATATACCACCCATCCGTTAACATTGTTTCAATTTGTATGAAAAAAATATAAGGGTTACGTAGAATGGTGACAAAAACGACTTATATATTTATAGTTGGCTTTACGCTTTATCACGCTTGTAGCGGGTTGGGGAGAAAGTACTAAACGTTGATCCGATCTCGTTCAAATTATCATACGTTTACTAATAATATTTTTTTGTACACTTTTTTACTATCACGCTGGATAACATACAACAGTAGGCAGAGATAACTTGGGAACCTACCCACTTCCGTTTCCCACTTTCCGCCAAAATTGTCATGCATCTATATTCATAAATATTGAGAGGAAATCTCCAAGTCGCACTTCATCGAACTATGTCAAATCGGTTCGAAAGTGAGGATCGCCGGACATGACTTCTAAAAGAATTCTTAGCAGTTCTCCAAATGAAAGTCGAAAGCCCTACTTAGCAGTCTTATTGAGTCCTCTCAAGCAACATCTTCACTTGAAGACTAAAATCAAACAGATAAAATAGCAACAGACAAAGGCGCGAACAAAAAAAATCATGGAGAATTAATATATGGTACAAAAAAACAGTCAAGTGTGAGTCGAACTCGAACTGATAAGTTTTAATCATTTTTTCTATGTTATGCCTAAAAATTTTTAATTTTCAGATTTTATTCTTTATCTGCAATGTTAGTTTTCAGTTTATGCAGATTCATGACAAGATTCCCTCTAAGGTGTGCTCCATAGATTTAGATTATTCAGTGAATTCCATACAAAATACAGTAAAAATTGTACGTACGCACGTATCTTTGGATTGGGTTGACTTAGAAGTTTGATTTCTTCTGGGCCTCAAGGATCATGAATTTAAAAATAACTTAAAAAAAATTGTAGTTTCAGCCCCAACTGCCTGTAGGACTGACATTACTGACCATTCTATGTTAGTAGTGGATTCAAAACTGCTTGTAATGGCCTAATTGTATAAGAAGTATTATAATTTTAATTTTAGATTTTTATATTAATTTGACCACGCGAAATAAATGAACTTGACAGACAGATAGATGAACAAAAAATAGATCGTATAAGGATTCCGTTTTTACAGTTTAGTATCTTGAACGGAACCCAAAAAAAAGAATATTTTTAAGTAATAATTAATAATTCATAAACTTAAAATGATTAAATGAGAGTCTAAAATCTGATTAGTTAGTAAACTCCGACGGTAAACCCAAGGGCTTCACTAAGAGCCAGTGTCACCCAAGCACCGACACGGCTATACATCTAAGTGACACGTCATTTCATTATAAATCGATCTAATTCTCTCATAATCTCTTTCAAGTATGAGACTCATTTATTTGCCGTTTACACAGGTAAGAGACTCATTTAATTGCCATTTACACAAGTAAGAGACTCATTTATTTTCCGTAGTAATAGTCAGGAGGATGGCGCAGGAGCATTGAGTTTTACTTTTAATCTGGGGGTTATAGGCTTGACTTCTACTCGGGGGAATACATTATTTTCATTTGCTCTGGTAACAGCGTCGAATTCCGCCATTATTATTTAAGTTAGGCTCGGGGCCTGTCGTGGCCCCAGGTGCAAATTTGCGACTGTACTGACAGGTTGTATGTTTGATCTCCACTCGGGAAAATGAAATACTTAATATATTCATTTTCTCGCTTTGATAACGAGGTGGCGTTGAGTTCCGCCACTAAGCACACAATGCTTAAATTCGGAAAAAAGTGGAAAAAAGTGGAATTCGGAAAGAAGTGTCATAATAGTAACAGAGTATCTTACACTTGATTCTTAAGTTCCCTCAGTATACCCTGCTATGTGTGGAATACAATGTGAAGCTAAAAATCTATAGAAATATCATAAAATGTAATATATATGTATGTACAGATCCAAGTGCAACAAAAACCCGCTCCAGCGTCAGAATTCCGCAGTAATCCAGGCAAGTCGCAAGGGGCGACACCGCGTTTTAAATTGAAACCAATTCATATGAGTTTGAGATGTAACGTTCAGTTCAGTAGTCGTGTGTACTCGTACGTATGAATATCCATTTCGCCCGTTATGACCCGATCGGGGGAATATATATATATATATATTTATATATATATATATATATATATATATATATATATATATATATATATATATATATATTTGGGTTCTATTGTATTAAAAAAAAATCTTCTCATAAATCTTTAAACTAAAAAAAGAGGTACGGAACCCTAAAAATTGAATAACGTAGCCTGTATTTTGATTTTGTAAAGTAATTGAAAAGTTCTATAACATTTTTTGTCAACGATCTCATAAAATATTTTTCAGGCAGTTTAGTTTTTTCAAAAAAAGGATCTGCAATCATTAAAAAATGTAAAACTTCACACTTGTGTTTAAATATACGCTTTACTAAAGAGATCTTTGTTTTTTATTTACGTATTCCGTATTTATGTATGTATACATTATTCATCGTTACAGACATAGGTTTGTGAAAAGAATCGTCCAAAATAATAAAAGGATATTAAATTATTATATAAACTCTATAAAAAGTATTGTCATATTTTATACGTTGTAGATTTTTTTTTCTTTTTGGAAAAGAAACGGCAAACGAGCGTGCGGGTCACCTGATGGTAAGTGATCACCGCCGCCCACAGCCCCGTGTAGCACCAGAGGAGCTACAGGAGCGTTGCCGATCTGTAAGGTGGGCACCGGGGCCCGGTATTACCCAATGCGAAACGCAGTGGCCAAGGCCACTACTTAACGCTGGTTTTAAAGCCCGGGGGTGGTAACAATCTAGTCGAGTCTGCCCATGCGTGTTGTCATTGCTGACAACGTGACTCTTCCACTCGTACTTTAGTCGCCTCTTAGGACATCATTAGTACAAGGGTGATCCTATTCTAAGCCGGAATCACACGGCTGATGAAATGAATAACTTTCTCGTTAATTTGATTATCAAATATAAAAAGATTTTTCTTTTTGAACTAACAGTTCCTGAGATTGGAGCATTATTACAATCAATCAGTCTTTTTACCTTTATAATGTATTATCAGTTCGAGTAAGTAACTACTTTATGTATTAAATATTTTCATTTCTTCACTCAGGAACAGGGCAAAAGCGCGGCGTTGAGTTCCGACACTCAACACGCAATTTTTCAACAATGGAAAGTGGGGAACGGAAGTGATTTAATAAGAACGAAGTGTGTCTTAACACTAGGTTCCCAAGTTCCTTCTAAAAAATAAAACAGATGAATAGATAAGTATACTAAATCCTATAATAAGTATATTTTAAACATAAAATTGATACAACAAAACGGAAAACTCATAATAAATAACAAATTGGTAAGTCGGGGAAATCGCAGACAAATGGGCAAAGTTGTATGCGAGCTTTTATTGAATTTATTAGGTAATATTTACGTAGAAAGTTCCGACTGTGTACGGCGTGAGCCTATGATATTGTTTCAGTTATGTCATTTGTATAGAGACCTTAGTGAGGGTGGAGTGATTTATCACTTTGGCTGACATTTTTTACTCAACTAAAAAAAAAATCGTATATCTCTAGACGCCGTCGTGGCGCAGGGGCCTGCGACTGTAAACCTAATATTGTAAATTGTGTGACTTGGGAGAGTGAAATATTTATTAATTTTGGAAATTATTTGATTTTTTTACTCGTCATAGCTCAGAGACACAAGCGTGTGACTGTAAACACGACAGGTGTAGGTTCAATTCCCGCTCAAAAAAAATCTTCGTTCTGGTACCGAGGCCAAGTGCAGCAGAAGCAAGAATTTGGCAAAAAATGGGAAATGTAAGTGCTTTATTAAAAACGGATTGATTAAGTCTTTTTAGAAATTGTTTGATTATGCTCCGCGCGTTAGGTTACGCAGGGCAAACGCGTAACCTATAGCCTATTTAAGTTAAATCGTAAAAATGTCAAAAGCTCAAACTATACAATGTTTTATACATTGTATAGTTTGCAGAAGCTTTTGGAACTGAGGTCGGTGGTCGAGGTATGTGCTAGGAGCTTTTACTCACTCTAGTAATTAATATATAACACGGAGTTGAAATTAATTATATTTAGAAAATAACAATGTAAATGACATTGTCGTAGCGCAGCGTCACAGTGAGTGATTGTACGCGTTAGGTGTGGGTTCGATTCTCGTGTTCGTAAGAGTGTTTATAACAAATACACTTACTTTACATTAATAATATTGGTATGAAAATTTACATAAATAAATCTAATAAAACCAATTTCTTCAGCTGGGAACCTAATGTTAGGACACTCCGTCCCGTTCCTCACTTTCCGCCGAATTTGAGGCATTACGTGTTGAGTAGTGGAGCTCAACGCCGCGCTTTGCTATGTTACCAGTGCGTTTTTTTTATATATTTCTTCGAGTGGACATCAAACCTATATCCTGTTGTTCTTACAGTCATACTAAAACTAGAAGCGGTACGGGAAAAAAGCGCGCGTCTGTAAACGCGATAAATTGTGTTTATATTTATATATATTATTATTTTTTATATATTATTATTTTCTCAGAGGCCTGTCGTGGCGCAGCGTCACAAGCGTGTGGCTGTAACCGACAGGTTCTGGGTTCGATCCCCAGTCGAGGAAATTATATAATTAATATTTTCAATTTAAATATTTAATGTTTTAATTCTTCGCTCTGGTAATAAGGCAAAGCGCGGCGTTGAGTTCCACCACTCAACACGCATGTCTCAAATTTGTCAGAACGTGGGGAACAGAAGTGGAACGGAATGTCTTAACGGTAGGTTCCCGGGGTCCCCCTACCTACCCTGCCTTGTGCGGGATATAACGTGAAGCTAAAAAAAAAAAATATTTTCTCGATCTGAAGCGAGACAAACTATTCTAGACAAATTGCCTCCAGAGTTCAAAAGTGAGGAACAAAAGTGCCTTAATAATAGATTATTGCAGCCTGCCTACCCTGCTATGTGTGGAATACAGCGTGAAGATAAAATATAAAAAATAGTGTTAGGTGTTATAGTATTTTAAAATTGGAGAGAAAGAAAAGAGACACGCCTCAACGTTGGCGGAAACGGAAGAGAGTGTCTTAACACTGGGTACTTAAGATCCCTCTGCAGGGTGGGCCCTGCCATATGCGGGATACAGCGCGAAGCTGAAAAAAGATAAAAGAAACAAGAGCCAAGTGTCTTAGATGAAAAGAACAAAGGTAACATTTCCACCGCAACCGGTGTTCCGAAATGCAATAAAATATGTAAGACTTACATAACATTAATTTATTACACGTTTAAAAAGATATTTTACACAAAAGACAAAAAAATATCGACAAATGAAAGAAAATGGTAGAAACATAACTGTTTGAGGAAAATTGCCACAAGCGTCCACATTTAAAGCCGTGATCTGAATTCTTTACACCGTTCGTCTTGTTGTTTTTTTAAAGTAACTAAAATTGACGTGACAGGTTGTGGGTTCCCTAATTGAGGTTATGAAATATTTTATATATTACTTTTCTCGTTCTAACTCTGTGGCGGCGACGTTAAGTTCCGCCATTTTAAATTTAGAATTCAGGGGAAAAAGGGGAACAGAAGTATCTTATTGGGTAGTGAATGATCTTGAGATTAGGTTGCCAGGTTCCCTTTGCGTACCCTGCTGGATACAATGGGAGGCTTCAGTATATAGTAGGTAAATCTATTATACAAGTACGCTCAGTCTCATCAAAATCTGTTCATCATTTTCTTGTAAATATCTAGCCTGTCTGGAAAATAAGTGAATATGATTATATACATAAGGGTAGATATACATATATATGTACTTAAGTTAAAAATATTAATTTAATACTAGTCGTTTTCACCTTTGTTTGCTTTCATTTCAGGGTGTAACATGGAAAAACTCATATTTTCACTTTCCCCGTAGGAAATTTGAGAAATTCTTTCTTAGCGATTTCCTAAACCCCCTAACCTAAAATAATAAGTATTGAATAATATATTGATGCATATTTTTAATCGATTTTTTTAGCTTCACGCTGGAATTTGAGAATCTAGAGTTAAGACACTTCGTTCCGTTACTAACTTTTCGCTGCATTTCAGGTATTTTGTGATGAGTAGCGGAGCTCAACGCGGCGTTGTGCCTTGTTACTGGCGCGAAGAAATGAAAGCATTAAATATTTCCGCGTTTTTTTACTTAAAAATTTGATTATCGTCTACGATTACGTTGTGATATAATAACGTAAGAGACAAAATTAGTATGTATATAATTTTCAAGCTGTTGTTTCTATCCCGTACGTAGCAGATTAGCCACAAGAAACCTGGAAAGAAGCTAGGATAAAGTG
Source organism: Eueides tales michaeli (assembly GCA_018249855.1). Lineage (NCBI taxonomy): Eukaryota > Metazoa > Arthropoda > Insecta > Lepidoptera > Nymphalidae > Eueides > Eueides tales. The sequence continues at coordinate 14,738 of DWMZ01000886.1, forward strand.
ATAAGACGCTGTTTAGTACTTGTTACCAGCACAAGGAAATAAAATATTAAATACCGGGCGTCCCGTAAGTGCTTTGAATTCTAAATTTCGAATAAAATTCAATGGTGCGCGGGATGCGGAAGAAGCAGCAACGGTCCTTCGGAGTACAGTCGCCATGGAGCGTTTCACCGGAGCGGACCGTGCTTTTTGTGTGCGTGAGCTTTATCGCAGCAACGATCGCAATATACGGACGTTTAATGACTATCCTAGTGTTCAAATGATTAATAAGAATAGGGTTCAAAAGTTTGAGGAGAAACAAAATTCAGTACAGGAATTAAAAGATACTGATTCTACCAACAGACTTAATTTCGTAAACGAAATGATGAACCGTCTTTACTTCGTTTAACAATGTGTTATTTTCTGATGAGACTCACTTTCACACCGACGGCCATGTCAATAGCCAAAATGGTCGCTACTGGAGTAGCAAAAACCCAAGTCTCACATATCAAAGTCATGCAGCAGCATGGCATCGTAGGCCTATATTTTCGTCGTGCGGTTACTGTTACTTCGGACCGGTATGTGGCAATGATCGAGGATTTTTTTACACCAGAGTTGTACAATTTTACAAGTTTCAATACCCTGGTCTCAATAAGATGGCGCAACCTCCAACACCACTATACCTGTCGTCCGTCAACCTTTCCCTCACAAAGTGATATTTCGAAGAGGAGACATTCCCTGGCCATCTACGTGGTGGATTTAAGTCCAACGGCTTACTCTTATGGGGCTACCTTAAGTCAAAAATCCAAACAAAAAACATCAAACAGTTGATTAACTAAAAGAAAATATCCGGCCACAAATATCAAGCATTTACGTAGTTTATAGGAGTGCCAAGAACAAAATGAATGAAATGATTTTTAAAAAGTAATTCCCTTCTAATGTAAATTACTCAACAATAAATAAAAAAAATCATATTATGCATAGTCTTTTTTTATAATTTATTTTCAGTTCAAAGGACTTATGTGACAACCTGTATTTCATTTCCTCTACTGAGAATCGAACCCACAACCTGTTGGGGGTACAAGGCAGGGTAGACAGAGGGAACCCGAGAACCTAGTGTTAAGACACTCCCCTCCACTTCCGCTCCCCCCTTTCCGTCGAATTTGAGGCATTGCGTGTTGAGTGGCGGAACTCCACGCCGCGCTTTGCCTTATTACCAGAGCGAAGAAATGAGACATTAAATATTTAAATTGAAAATATTAAATATTTTATTTCCTCGACTAGGGATCGAACCCATATATATTATTATGATTTACATTAAATCTATACACCTACAGACGTGTGGTCCGTAACTTTTGTCAATTTTCTGAATATTATCTACTATAAATGTTTTTTTCTTGTTATCTAAAATGTAATGTCATAAATTTGGCTTAAAATGTAGAACGAAGTCTCTTAACACTAGGTCTCTTAACACAAGTTCTCTAAAAAACAAGCATCGCATATATGTACAGGTCCATTCAGTAATTCTCGTTTTTTCCAGTTTAATTTCTTTCTTTTCCTATTATTCTTCCTTCCTATTCATTTTGTTTGAAAAATCTATCAAATAAAAAGTTATACAAATTTCAATAGAATAAAATATATGTATACATAAGAAATGTTCCATACAATGAATTAACGCGGAATATCACTTGAGCTTTTAGCTTTTATAAAAATATCAACGAATTTGAACCTTGTACCTTCGATATAAAGGTAAAGTTTGTATGTGAAAATAATCATCGCAAATACTAAGGTACTGGAAAATGTTATTTTAATTTTCTCGCTCAAACATTATCGAATGTGCTTAACAGATTGAATTTTACTGTCTAAATAAATGTTATTGTAATTGTTAGCTGTAGATTATTGAAATAATATAGTTCTTTTTACTAGCTTCACATTGTACTTGTGGGAGGATAGGTACAGGGAACCTGTTTGCTTAGACATTACGTTCTTCTCACGATGTACAATTTTCAAAACATTTCTGGCGGAATTGAACGCTGCATTTTTTTTTCGCTACCAGAGCAAACCAATAAATTAATTAATTTCCCCAAATGACGATAGGATTCCAGGACGGCCTTTACGGCATTTTAGTATGTAAATACCATATAAGATAGAAACAACGGAACTTCAATAAGAACAGCGTGGAACAAACTGTATTATCGGTTTATCAGCCTCTCGGAGCTCGCGATTGTTTACTTTGTCCTCAGGTTATATTTCGTTTATGAGAAAAATGTTTTGGAAAATGTACATTTTTTTCGTTTAAAATAATTTATTATATATTTGATATGGCGTGATATAGAAATAAGTTTCTACGGATTCAAGTTACACCATGTTCAATTTTTCATATATTCTTAAAAAACACTGTTTTGTTGATATGTGGAAAAAGTTTACAATGTTAAAAAGAATAATAAAGAAAGTTTTTAATTCGATCATCATGAGATTAATATTTTTTGTAAAATGTCTTCATACTCCGTTAAAGTTAAAGACGGCTTTGGGTTCCGGCAACAAAAATACAACAACAATTTGTTTCAAGCTATGTCCGCACGACATGGTAGTCAGAGAAAACTTGGAAACCTAGTGATAAGACACTCCTCAAGATTAATTTCTCAAGAATTGAAGCCCTTTTTAATAAAAAATTCTATGAAATAGGGACATTTTTTATAAACACCATTCCCGTAAGTACATGTAAGAAGTAAATGTATGATAGTGTCATACTAATTGTGACGAATGGTTCAGAGAAACTTACTGCTT
>DWMZ01000887.1:0-18809 GCA_018249855.1 Eueides tales michaeli
TATATATATATATATATATATATATATATATATATATATATATATATATATATATATATATATATATATATATATATATATATATATATATATATATATATATATATATATATATATATATTGGGTTGTTCTCTTTAAAATGTTAATCTTTGACGGGAACATTCTTGTAACAACTGACAGGTAGGTATTGGTGTAGTGGCGATGGCGCATAAACACTTCGCTATTATTAGACCAAGTTGGTACAAAGAGATCTGAGTGAAGACATTTTATTTGTATTATATTTTTTGTTTAAGTTCAACCTGTAACCTGCAAATAGTAGGGGAACTTAGGCTCAGTGTCTAATCACTATTTACGCACAGTTTTTTTTTGTATATAATCGTGGATTCGAAGGCGCGTTTCGCCTTTCTACCAGAGCGAAGAAGTGGAAATGTTCAATATTTATGTTCCTCGAGTGGAGATCGAACCCGCAACCTGTCGCGCTTACAGTCGCACGCTTGTGCCTTTACACCATAACAGGTCTTTTAATTAAGAAATAATTTCTTGAATTATACCCAATTTTTCTTACTATATTAGTAGTTTAATTTTGAAAGGCCATTATGACGCAGCGGTGGGCAACCTGAATGTTAAGACTATGGATATTGTTTCGATTCCGATTCGCGGAAATGTTTTACTTAACGCTTTATAAGTACAAAAGCGACCGCGGCGTTCAGTTCCAGTATTCAAAAAGAAATGTCTGTCGAACATTGGCCTAAAGGTTGAGAAAAGAGTATACAATTACAGACTGAGACACTCTTTTCTCTATTATGAGAACTGACTATATTTGTTTTACTGTATTAAAACTTTTTTAAGGTATTAGATTGGTGAAGAATCAATACAATTTATTCGCTCTGGTAACAAGGCGAAGTGCGGCGTTCATCTCCGCCACTCTACATGCTAATACTGACTGGAATGGAACTAGGTACCAAGTTCCCTCTGCCTACCCGCCCATATGCAGGATACAGCGTTAAGCAAACCAATTCCTGAGATCAACGCGTTCAATCACACATATTATTCAGTATGTAATAATAGACAGAGCACTATAAGTATTTAAAATCTGTAAACATTTTTTGATACAACATAGATACTGGCTCCATCTAGAGATTGTACAGTAATATTACTTTCCTCGCACCTATAATCACTTAAAAATTTCCACATACCACTCGCCAGGTACTGGATTCGATCCTCACTCCAGGAATTGAATACTTAATATTTTTATTTCTTTGTTCTGGTAACAAGGCAAGTCGCGGCGTTGAGCTCTGCCAATCAACGCGCAAAGCCTGAAATTCAGTCAGAAATTGATAACAAAACAGACACTCCGTCTTCACACTAGGTTCCAATGTCTGCCTACTAAAAAAGCTGCACATTTTTTTTTTTTCCTTTTTATCATTTCTATTATAACTTAGACTCGAATAACTATGATAAGGCCTTAAATATCGTTAAATTTTTAACGCCATCTGTAAAAAAAATATGTAATGTAATGAAATATGACAACAAACTGTCATAAGTATGAAAAAAGTACTAATAGATGGCGCTGTTTGTGAATATTTGTTTTTTGACGCGCCCGCTTGAATTACACAATTTTATTATTTCATTTAGTAAAAATGTCATCCAAATGAATAAAAAATGTTGTAGCAATTTTGCCAAATTAAATATTATATATTGACGAAATTCTTCTATTCATTAACCGATTTAAAGAAATCACACACTAAATGTTTAGGGAAAGGAGAATAAAATAGAGTAAAAAAATACATTTAAATGACATCGTCATTTTTTTTTTAAAATAACTATTTTGATTGTTTTTGCCATGCATTGATCAGTGATTTAATACAGATTTATTATAAGTATATGTATGTGTTGTTTGTAATTAATTTAATTTTTTAGCTTCAGGCTGTAGCCCGCATATAACATAAGAGAGAACCAAATGTCAACATTTGATACTTTCCACGTAAATTTGAGACATTGTGTAAAGTATAGACATTACAGAGAGACAGAGAGGCAAGGGCTTAACGCCGCTTTTTGTATCATCGGAGCAAGACCAAACTAACCTATTCTTCAACCAATCAAGCCTTACCAAAAGTAAACTTTAAAAGACACTCAACTTCTATTTTACACAAACAGAATAATTCTTTTTTGGGAAAAAAGTTTTTATAGTTATAAAGGTACTATATTATCATATCCTAGTTAAGGAACAAAAACTAACTCACATAATACTAAAATTTTCAAAAATTAAGTTATTTTGAGGAAATTCAATTATCTATGGAGCAGGATGTATAACCTACCGTCCGCCTACTACATCGCTCGTCGCAGTTCTAAATTGTATCCTTCACGTACGTAGTCCAGGGGCGGGCAGCTAGACAACCTTGTTAAAAAATCGCTGTTATTAAAATTTTGTAATTTCAATATTGTTACACTAATATATAAGTTTTTAGTCCCTTTTTATGTCATGCTTTAAGCATTTTTTTTATTTATATTGACATTTCAGATGTGATATAAATTCTTAAATAGCACAAGCTACACTGTACAGAATCGCCCTATGTCCAATTGTATAATTTTTTTCGTTGAATATATTTAGAAAATATGTTGTAATTAATTAAATTTAATACAGTAAGAAAATACAGTTTAGATTGTAAATTGTGAATGAGTTGATATTTAGTTTAAATATTGTATAAATATAATATATAAATCTTTTTTTTTAGCTTCACGCTGTATCCTGCACAAGGCAGGGTAGGCAGAGGGAACCCGAGAACCTAGTGTTAAGACACTCCGTCCCACTTCCGTTCCCCACTTTTCGCCGAATTTGAAGCACTGCGTGTGGAGTGGCGGAACTCAACGCCGCTTTGCCTTATTACCAGAGCGAATAAATGACCCATTAAATATTTAAATTGAAAATATTAAATATTTCATTTCCTCGAGTGGTGATCGAACCCAGAACCTGTCGGTTACAGTCACACGCTTGTGCCGCTGCACCACGACAGGCCTTAAATCTTTTATTAATAATAAATAAAAATTTTGTAAATATTGATATAATGAGTCCTGTTTTGGTACAAGCGCGTGAGAATAAGCCCGACACGTTGTAGGTTCGATTCCCGAGGAAATTAAATATGTAATATTTTCATTTCTTTGCACTGATAATAAGCCCCAACACAACTGAACACGTAATGCATCGAATTCTATGGAAAATGTAAAATGGAAGTGTCTTAATGAAGCCGTTTGTCTTAAAACTGGGTTCCTAGGTTCCCTCTGCCTGTGCTATGTGCTGGATGCAGCGTGAATTTAAGGAAAAATTATTATATAAGCATCGTTTACACTGAGAACAGCCACCTCTCAGCCTATGAAGCGGGTTGATTAAAATTCGTAACTATTTTACTCGAACATGGAGTAGACTAAATTGCTTTTATTGAAATTAGCAGAACCTTTTCCATACGAAAGTAAACATTCACATAGAATAAAATTTGTATACATTTCTTTTACACGTTTAATTTTTGTATTTCTTTTGAAAATATAGTTAAAGTAATCTAATAAAAATAAGTGAGAAATTGATAGAACTTTTTATTCAATTTTTTAACAAACCGCTGGCTTAAAGGATGTTAGGCATAGTATTAAATCCGTTCCACGTTAACAGGCGGAGCTTAACACCGCGCTTTTCCTTGTTACCGGAGGGAAGTAACGAAAATATCAACTATTTAATTTCCTCGAGTGGGGATCGAACCAATAACCAACTTACAATCACACGCATGCACGCTACGCCACGTCTGGTCGTCTATTGCGAACTCATATGCCAATAATATCATATTTATATTTGAAATATTTAATTTTCCTCGTTATTAAAAGACAAAGCCCGACGTGGGATCCTCCACCTGGTACCTTAAATGTCTTTATTTAGGTGAACTTCCAAAGAAATAGTTTCGAGGCCGTGCATGCACAGTGGTTAGGCATTTAACGAACAATGGTCGTGTGTTCGAAATTATTGAGGAGGATATTTATATTGAAATTTTTTTTTCATCACAGTGCTCTGGTAGACAAATAATACTTGTAGTCAACGGCACGCTTTACCCCGTTTCCAGAACGAGCCAATAAAAATATTATTTTTTTCATTCCCCTGAGTGAGGATCGAACCCACAACCGTCCATAGTCCGAATCATGTGCACATGCGCAACGACCGACGATTTCCGCATACTTTTACTCAAAATTTCCATACAAATTGGTTATGTTTTAAGTAAATATCATATATGTATAATGGTTTCATAGATTGTTTATGTAAGTCTGAAATGAGATAAGAAAACTTTCCGATGACAAAAGGACACTGAACAATTGATTGACAGGACACTGAAGTCTTGTCAGTCGTGGTTTATAATGTTTGGTTATTGTAAATATTTTGAATCAAATTTGGCGGAAAGTGGAGAACGGAGTGTCTTAACACTAGGTCACAAAGTTCTCTCTGCCTATCTTATCATGTGCGGGATACAGTGTGAAGCTGACAAATTATTGTATATATTGCATATCCTCGTAAACGAAGTACAGCGTTGAGTTACGTAATTTAATAAGCAGATAAATAATAATCTGAAGTTAAGGCACATAGTTTCCAATTCTCCATGTCATTTCCGAGATATTGTTGAGTAACGGAATTCCACGCCGCATTTATACATAACAACTGTAGTGACTTCACTTAACGTCTTTCTATGAAAGAGGATAAAATTACTGTTTGTTACAAATAAAGATATAAATTTTATTTTTTTTTATAATATAATATGATGCTACACCCTGAAACGACTGTGGCACCCTTAGTTTATATTAGATTGTTTAATTGTTTATTAGCTAGTGTTAAGACACTCTGTTACCATTAAAACACTTCCGTTCCCACTTTTACCCACATTCTAGAGTAGAACTTAAATCGTGGAACAGCGATCCAAAACGTACATTCATTCTTACTCCGCTTCACGCTGTATCCCGCACATGGCAGGGCAGGTAGAGGAAACTTGGGAACCTAGTGCTAGAACAATACGTTCCACTTCCGTTCCCCACTTTCCGCTGAATTTGAGGCATTACGTGTTGAGTGGCGGAACTCAACGCCGCATTTTGCCTTGTTACCAGAGCAAAGTAATGAAAACATTTAATATTTCATTTCCTCGAGTATGGATCGAACCCACAACCTGTCGGTTACAGTCACACAGACAAGCCTCTATTATATATTTATATACAATAAATATTATAGATCAGATTAATCCAGCTTTAACTAATCCGCCGTTGTACAAAGAGGTGTTTGGATATAAATAGACAGAAATACCTGTTAAAACCGTAGCTCGCGTACCTAAAATAGAATTTACCATAAGTTATGTATATAGTAAAACGTTTATAACACCAATACGTTTATTATCAAAGCGTATTATTGCGTGATTGGCTGATGTATAGACATTGCGTGGTGATTGGCGTAACTCAACGCCGCATCTCGTCTTACTGAAGCCTTACCGGCTTGTCGTCGTAGAGGCAGTTATCATGTAGACGCAAATAATGCAGATTCGATTCTTATTAGCAGCAATTAATTATTTTCCACAAACTTTTAAGTTTAAAGGTGAAATAGAGATCATTGTTTTTCTATTCTATGACTCTCTCACTCAGTCACTCAGTATTACGATGTATCGTGCACATGCCAGGGTACACAAAGGAACCTTGGGTACCTAGCGAGGCATTCCATGCGTCTGATAGTGGCGGAACTCTTTGCCTTCATACTAAAGCGAAGAAAAGAAATAAATAAATATTTAAATTAAAAATATTTAACATTTAATTTCCTTGAGTGGGGATCGAATCCACAACCTTTGGCGTTTAAAATCACTTGCTTTTGCCCCCGCGCCACGACACACCTCTATGTTTCAAATGTTTTTTTCTATGAAATCTGATAAAACAATTTACGAATTCATACATATCAGCATCGAATCCACAACTATAGATCGCTATTACAATCCTATCTGCACATCTCGACTTGCCCATTCTATTTAATATCAAGTCCAGTATATTATTTGCTGTGGAATTTAGAATAGTGGCGATAGGCTGTTAGTTCGATACACTCACGAAGAAATGAAATATTTAATAATTTAATTTCCTCGTTCTTGTAACAAAGAGCGCCGTTGAGATTTCTCACCCAACACGCCATGGCTCCCGCTACCGAAGGAGAGTGGGGAACGGGAGTGACTTAATGAGAATGGAGTGTCTTATCACTAGGTTTCCAGGCTCCCTCTGTCTACCCTGCTATGAGCGAGATACAGCGAAAAGGCTAAAAAAAATATTTTTTATAAGTACTATAAGTTTCGCGACGTACATTTATGCATCGCAATGTGTCAATCGCTGTACCACCACTTTTCTGTAATACATATTGTAACTGAAATATTGTAACGAAGTATCATTTTTAGGGTTTCGTGCATCAAAGGAAATATATATGAAATCCTTATACAAAACTTGTATGTTGAGACCATTCATTCTCAAGATCGCTTAGAGTGGGGAACGGAAGTGAAACAGAGTGTCTCGTAGGGAACTTGGGAACCTAGTGTCCCAAGTTCCCTCTGCCTACCCTGCCATGTGCGGGATACAGCGTGAAGCTGAGCTAGTAAAAAAAGCAAATTGTTGTATTCGCACAAACAGTTGAACAGTACGATATGAAGATGAAATATTTCAAATGTGCTCGATTCCCTTTACGACCCAATTTTTATACGTTTCTAAATATTTTTCTAACTTTGAAGGAAAATGACAATCATTAATTAGGACAGCTTTTAATATTTTTTACAATACTTTAATAATATTGTTATTAATCATCTAAACATCAACAAAAAATGTTCACAAAACTGCTGCAGGGGGAGTCTAGTCGTGGCGTTATCGGGAGTTCTCTACACACTTGCTTGCCGTGTAGTGTTAGAACACAAGATAGGCCCTGGCGCTTTCTATGATACTACAGCAAAAAAAAAGAAATGGAGATACTGGGTAAAGAATTGGCTAGGTAGATGGCTTTAAGAATGGATAAAGATTCTTTTGAACAGCTCTTTGCATTGGTGACACCATTCACTAAAGAAACTGATTGAGAAATTGCCCCAGTTGCGGGGCCCGATTACACACGCGGTAATATAGCAGGGCGGCAGGGACAATCTAGGGACCAAGGGTAGTCTCGAGCTCCTGCCTGCTACAGAGCCAATCTAGGATATTGCCCCTGCTTGCCTACACACATAACAATTAAGGTGGCAATTTAGAATCATCCCCACTCTTACACGCCAGATTGCCCCTGGAGGTGTGTGAGTAGCCGTTCTAAATCTGTAACCGAGCGCAGCCTGTAATTGGAAGATAAATTAGTTTTGCTTGTTTTACTTATATTAATAATATAGTCCTATATGTGCATTTGTACGCGCTTATCTTAGAAACGGCCAACCAAATTTCAATTACTAAATTTAAAAGCGTATAAAATTTCGAACGTAGCATGATTTGAACCCGCGCTTCTTGGAACCGTCCAAGCGCTCTGACCAACTAAGGCATACCTTCTTGTGAACGTAGCAGGAACGTATAGCTTAGTTGGTCAGAGCGCTTGGACGGTTTCCAAGAGGCGCGGGTTCAAATCCCGCTACGTTAGAAATTTTTATACGCTATTAAATTTAGTATTTTCTTTACCAATTGTGGAGTAACAATTTATAAGTAGTAAAAATATCAAATTTTAATTACAGTTTTCATCATTATACTTTGGCAAACTCTAGTTTCCTAACAATATGTTAAGACAATGCAAATATCCGCAATATTTCATTAGTTAAATATTAAATATTTCCTTTTCACAATGTTGTGAAACTATAGAAAAACACATTATTTCTTATTATAGCTACGAGTACCTTATATAAATTTAAAAGTGCACCTGCCGCCGCTATGAAACAAGATTGTCGAACTCCATTGAGGGCTTCACTTTGTTTCTAATACATCACATTATTCATACACGGTACGGTACGGAACTTTATTTACTATTCTTAAAGCTTCTCTATATTCAATTTTATAGTTTCTGAGCTACTATTTTCACGGGAGCTTTCAGATGCTTTATTGTTTACATAGTAATGAATTGAAAATTGTGTTTATATTGATGAACATCAGGTGGTTTGAACAGGACAGAATGAGTGATGAAAGAATGGCTTAACCGATTTATAAAATTCACTCTTTTATTGTAGAGAGACCTTGAAAGTTAAGTGTTAAGACACTCCGTTCCGAGTCTCACTTTTCGCCGAATTCAAGGCATTGCGTGTTGTGTGGTAAAACTATACAAGTTATCAGAGCGAAGAAATGAAAACATTAAATATATAATTCGAAGACATTAAATATTTCATATCCTCGGGTGGGGATCGAGTCACAACTTTTTATGTTTACAGTCACACGCCTGTCCCCCTGCGCCACGACAGGCCTCAATGTCAGGATTATTCAAGACTTATCAATCTAGTCTTATTTTTCAAATGAATACGATATTGGCCTATACAGCGTCAGGAAGTTGTGTGGGTTTAGTTCTGACCTTTGCTTGAATCTAGAGTAAATGTGAATGGTAAGACAGGCAATGGGAGATCTTAGCTGACCTTTGAGAAATATCAAAAATAGATGATACTGGAGGAAGAATACGTATAAATACCCAATAACACAAAAATAATTGATTTGAAGGCACCTTGAGGCAGTTATAGAAAAATAGAAATTGTATTTGTTATTACAAGCATTCCTCTGTGATAGAATTGAACCCATGACCATCCCGTTTTACTATTATAGGTTTTGTATACTAAAGTACATACATATATCATCAGATGTACACAAAAATGTAAAATTTGTGTTTCTGAACATCTTTGATCTCCGTAGATTAAATAGAGTTTGAATGAGAAACGAAATGGTTCTAATCCCCTTGGGTTAATGTCATGTGTACATAAGTCTTAGACTTCTCGTTGACACCGTTTACGACTATCCAGAGAGTTCTCGTCGTGAAACGCCTTTTACTTAGTTATTTGTAGTCAACGATGTCAATGTAGTATGTGGATATAAGTGTCAGTGTGTCTCGAGTTTGCAGACATTATATTTCAGATAACAAGATACTTTATAGGGCCATCGTAGTATGGGCCACTCTGGGAATGAGTTAATTTTTTTTGGTTCCCTCTAGTAATAAAACAAAGCATAGCATAATGTTCAATGTCCTCACTCAATTAAACAGTGAGTGAGGGTCGAAGTATCTCAATGAACTATCTCTGCCTATCCTGCTATTTGCGGGATCCATAGTGTAGCAATAAAAAAATATAAAAACAAAATAGTATATTTAAAAACGTATAAAAATTTGAACAAACCAAAGTAGTCTGGAAACCGTCCAGTCTGCGCCTCTTGGACGGTTTCATAGAGGCGCAGGTTAAAATCCTAATTCGTTCAAATTTTTATACGTTTTTAAATTTAGTCATTTTTTCCCTAATTGTGGAATAACAATAGTCAAAGTACAAAATAATATTATTTATCATTTGTATTTATTTTTATTATGGACTTCATTCTAGTAAATTCAAATACCTAAATGAAACGATTCACATAATGCAATATGGCTTAGAGCCTTGCACGATAAATGGACTATCTAACACAAAAAAGTTTTTCCAATTCAAATTATTAGCTCCTGAGGTCAACCAATAACCAAATAAACTCACCAGCTTTAAATTTACACCGTGTGATTCTTTTGCGACTGCGTTTCACATTAGACGATGCCAGGCTCCAGCGCCCAATTCTCACCTCTTCTTGAAATATAATAGCGGCACTGAGTTATATTTCCCAGGATGGTACCAGCACCCCCGATGCTGAAGAATCCCTTGTTAAGTCTGACGGAAAAATTGCGTAACATACCCTACCTTCAATGTCCGGCTACAAAATAGAATATAATTTTATACTACGTCGATAAGGGGGACTAAGTATCCATAGTTTTGCCAATTTTGAAGCCCGGGAGCTGTCGACTATTTTTGATACGTGTGGAACGTTACGGTTGTATGTCTACTAATGCCAGTACAGATCCCCCACACTGGCTATGCAAAAGAGGTTGAGCTCATGGAGCATATGCAATCGGTTATCGACGATGTGTTATCCCAGCTTCTTACCGTACATTAAAAAATTATGAATAAATGACAATCGATTGTAGAATTGCTTAATTTCATGTACTGTGACACAGAATACTAAATATTTACACCTAGACCTACTACTGGTTATAAAAGTTGGCACGAAGTCAGAACATACAATGGAAACTGATAAAAAATATGGAAAAGCAAAATTTACAGAAAGAAATCATAATGAAGTTATAATTCTAGTTGATTTCTTACAAACTGAGTGCATATGCCCTGAAATTTGAGTTTGTCAACTTTTATAAGTTGAATTTTTTATTAAAATGCTGAAATTTGTTGTCACTCAGCCAGTCGGAGGTTCTGTTTCTTTGAATCCATATTCGCGCAGTGTTCGTCTGTAGTCGCGATAGAGTTAAATTACCTTTCATGAAAAATCGTTTTATTTTTCCACACACTGTGGCGTTAAATTACGCCACTCTAGAAACACCTTCTCAAAAATGAAGAATGACGTATCTTTACACGAAATATTTTTGACAATTTGACCCTTCTTTCTAGGAAAAATCATGAAAGAATAATAATAATTTATACATACATTAATATTTCATTAATAAAATACAACGATAATAGAGAATAATCTTTGATTCAGCGTAAAGGCTCCGTAATGAAGTCGTCGGCAGCATCGCATCCGGTAAGGCGGGGTGATGGGCGGGTGTACGGTGACCATATCGAATTACTATTCGAGTATAAACTTGTATATCGAAATAATTTAATCTATCTATTTTATAGAGCGGCGTTTAGTTCCGCATCTCAACGTCTCATATTCGGACGGCGGAGTATCATAGTGGTAGTAGTCGTAGTGGACACAGTATAGTGGACTCGATACTAGGTTCACTAGTGACTTTGGTATGCTTAAAGGCGTGTGAAGCTGTTGACTTTTGTTATTTTTCTAATCAATATATTTAAATGTTGTTAAGGGTTTTAAGCTGAGTCTCAGTTAGTGTGATAGCACAATGTCTGATTGTAGCCGCGACGATAAAAGGTTTGATTCCGACTTGGTGGAGATTCCATTTCTTCACTCTAGTAAACTAGACTCTGAACAATGTTTAAAAAATACATATTAAATTACTATCTGTGTTTTTTTATCGTTTCTAATCTTTATACCTTTTTTTAAGGTTCCCTATATATCCCCAAAAACAGGGTAGACAGAGGAAACCTAGCTGACGCTAGGTTATAAGCTCAGTTGCCCACTTTCAGGCTAATTTTCGAGACAGTAATTTTCAGCGCTACGATAATGTTTTAAATAAAAGTTTTTTAATATGAATTTAATAAAGTTTGGTTTAATTTTGTAGCTAGTTTATTATGAAACACGAAACAAGATCGTGCTTCGTTCCAATTTCATAGGATTTTCGGAGCTTTGCAATTTTCACTTACAAACATACAAGTGGAAGGATTATTATTTTGATATCATACATATATTGGTTTTCGTTTACATATAATGCATAGATTATATTCGCCGACAATATATTAACAGACATTTTTTAATCCCCGAGTATGACCTGTCAGTTTCTTTGTCTATGGCACCATAGCTCCTAAATGAATGAAGCAATTTAAGTGCGGTCTTTTTGACCGAAAGCCTTGTTCATGGCGGTGATTAATTTCTTAGCGATTTTCTTTGAAAATTGGATTAACAGTTTAAGAGCTTTTACTTTGTCAAGTTAAGGCAGTAGCTTTATGGGACGGGGATTTCTTAAAATTTAAAATGTTGTTCTGTTTTTGGAATTACGATATATCATGCACATTACAGAGTAGGCAGAGGGAACCTCATAACACCATTATATATATATATATATATATATATATATATATATATATATATATATATATATATATATATATATATATATATATATATATATATATATATATATATATATATATATACATATATATACATATATGCATATACATATATGAACATTATAGAGGTAAATATAACACAAAATTATATTCACCTCTGTAATGTACATACAAAGTAATTACGTACAGTTTCAGTATAATCACTTAAAATCAATCATGCTTGTAGTAATTAAACACATTGAATCTCTAATGAGAATTAATTGAAACCGAACGCAGACTCAAGGGAGCGGATTATGTAAATTTCCTCAATCTGATGAAAACACAAAGCGCGGCGTTAGGTTCCGCAACTTAAAACGAATTCAAGACACTGGTCTTGAATATTAGACGGTGCTTGAAGAACTGTGTCTTAACACTGTAAAATATTCTTGCATGTGTTTGCATGTTTCACGCTGTATCCCGCACATAGCAGGGAAACAGAGGGAACCTGGAACGTCCCCACGTTCCAGGTTCCCACTTTGTCTTGAGACACTTCGTTTGAAGTATTTTTATAAATTATTTAAAAATGGAAGCACCCTGTACTCTTTCTTATTATAAACTATATGTATGACAAATATCAGCCTCTAGCCACTTAGTAAAACGAGACTGGGAAGTCCTTTCATCACTTATTAATAATACATAGATATAGAATATTAGTTATTGGATGGCATTTTAGTAGATTCTAGTAGTGCACTTTAGGTCTCTATCGTAGGAAACAAGCATCTCTCATAGGAACGCTGGGGTGATACTTGAATCAAATTTCATTAAGTGGTTTAAGAACGATTCATCTGCTAAATGCTGGGATTCCACTCCAGTAAGTTAGCTTTAGCTTTTAAATTGTTTTCTGAGTATCTTAATGTTTATCTGAGCTTTACACGGCATGCAAAGGGAACCTAGGAACCTAATTTAGACATTTCGTTTTCCACTTCCGGTGAATACTTTGGGCGTGTTGAGTGGCGGAACGAAACTACTTAAATAAATATTTTCAAATTAATTTTTTCATTCCCTCAAATGAGAAACGAATCCACAATCACGTGGCATGCTTGTGACCCACAAGAGTGACCAATAAGATATCACGTGTATTTATTTTTCCGTCAAACACATAATTCTAGAGTAAAATTTCATTATTATTCTGATAATGATCACAGAACTGATATATTTTTTGCTTATAATTATATTTAAGTTGAAGCTAATTTTATCAGCTTTAAGGTGCATTTTACAGAAATCGGTTATTTCTACGCGTTATATATAGTTATTTCAAAAATAATTTGTGGAAATATAGACATACATACATGTATAAACTTTTAAAGTATATGTATTTTCTGACTTAGTTCATCGAGTTAAGTCGAATTATCGCCGAATTTTGAAAAAAATGGCGTTAGGCGGACAAATACAATAGTTAGATTTATGTGATTTTGGGTATGGGGGGTATAGAGTTAAACCTATCCCTCCCCCCCACACCCATATCACCAAGGAGGGAAAGGGGGGTTAAAAATATCGAAGACAAACATCACGTGACTAATGGACGGCCCCTAAGTACGATCAGAGTGGGGAATTTGAAGTAAGTATTGAAATACTTACTTTAACTTCCCCGCTCTAATGGTAATATGAGTGTCTTAACACTAAGTTCTGACTAAAAATAATGAGAAATACATAAGCATTTACATTTATATGTAATTGATGCATTGCTATTTTATTCATAAAGGCGCTTGACACTTGTTAGCTTATATAGTTATCATTTCTATATTAATAAAATGTTTAATTGTTTTTTAGCTTCTTTATTTTATAGAATAATAATTTTAAATTAAATTTTGGACTGTTGTGGCGCAATGGTACAAGTGTACGACTGTCAACGCGACTGGTTGTGGGTTTGATCCCCACTTGAGGAAATGAGTCTATATTTAAATAAGAAAGATCACTCACTCACTCGTCGCGAAATTGGGAGTTTCAAGTGTTTCATGTAGATTTTCTATAGGATTTATTTTTATATAGGACGAACGGGCCCGCTAAGAAAAGTTTTACAAAATTCGTACCCAAAGGGTGTGTTTTGGGGGTTAATCGTTTGTATGGATCTTTGTTACTGCAAGTAGGAGTCTCAAATTTTTCAAGAAGGTAGTGTTCAAAATTCGTTCGCAAGAAGGTCGTTTTGTGGGGTTGATAGGATTTTTTAACATTTCCCCGGTACAAGTGCTAGAATTCTTAAATTTTCATAGGTGGTCTTTGGGACGTACGTGCTATCTGACACTCTTTTTAGTGTAATTCGATCCCTAAGGATGTGTTTTGGGGGTTAATCATTTGTATAAAACTTCGTTACTACGTGCTAATAAGGAATTTTTAGTGAAACTCGATTCCTAAAGATGTGTTTTTGGGGTTCACAGCTTTTATGAAATTTTCTTAGTACAAATACTAAATGTAATCTTAAATATTGTATAAAAATTCGACTTATAAGGGGTTGTTTTTGGGGTTGATAGTACCTAAGAGGTGATTTTGCAAACTTGAATCCTAAGGGGTGGGTTTTTAAAGTTGATAAATTTTGAAAGAAACATTTGTCTGTATGTTTGTACGTTCATATATTTGTCTGTTTGCACACGCTAATCTCCGGAACTAATTGACGAATTTGCATGAATGTGTTTTGGCTGTATAGCTAATAAGCCCGGGCAACATATAGGGTATAATTTGTTCTGAAAACTGTAACATCTGATGTAGAGCCTTAAGAGACCGTCAAGGTCATAAGAAACAGAATAGACGCCTTAACAAAAGTTGTTCAGTCAATATCTCAACAGAAACTACTCAGTTGAGATATTTAAAATTGAAAATCCGGAACATCTGGTGACATCTGAGCTAGATCCGTAAGGGATCGGTTACAGGACATATAGAAATTATGCCTTAGCAAAAGTTAAATTGACATATAAAAATCAAAAGATCCAAAAGATTTCAACTGAAAGTACTTAATAAAAAAATATTTTTTATTGTTTTTTATTAAATATTTCATTCCCTCGGCTATTCGAACCAACAACCAGACTGACCAGTCTTAAAAGTTATAACTTCGATTGAAAATTGAATTCATTATTTTTTTCCTTCTACCAGTGTATATTTAATCATGTTACGGTGTTAGCTAGAGAGGTTTAATTATCGGAGCCCATTGAGACTGGATCTCGCTTCGGATCATCTTATTGCAATTAGCAAGTAACACTATATAAAGACGATATAATCTAAGTGTTTCTAGATAGAAAGTAGATTTAACTTGATTCTGCTCCTCAATTAGATAAAGAGCAGTGTTAAACTCCGCAATGTCCACTAATTAGAGGACACAATGTCTTAGCACTACGTTTCTATACCTATCCAGTTTTACGTCGGTACATCGTGAATTTAAGGAAAGAAAAAAAAGGTTTCCTGAACGAATTATTATCTTTATTTGACAATAGTAACATAAATAAAAAAAAACTACTGTATGTAGCTTCACGTTGTATCCCTCACATGGTAGAGTTGGCAGAGACCACTTGTGAATCTTGTGTCCTTTGAGACCCTCCATTCCTTGTTTCACAAAATTTATGGTATTGCTCTTGAGACTGTCTTGTTAAGAGAGCGAATAAATAAAAATAAAAAAAATTATTTCCTGGAGCGGGAATCGGACCCACAACCTATCAGGGCGATAGGACAGTCGCAGGCCTATGCCCCTGCCCCACGACATGTCTCATCTTCTACAGAAGTACTAATAATTCATTTAATAAAAGGACTCATCAATATAGCGGTTTTAAGTTGAGCCACTCCACTACACGCCTCAAGAATTTGGCGTTGTCTTTACATTAGGTTCTTAGAGTCTCTCTGCATAAATTAAATATTCAATATTTATAATTTAAATATTAAGTGTTGCATTTCTTCGCTCTGGTAATAAGGCAAAAAGCGCGGCGGCCTAAAATTCGGCGGAAAGTGGGGAACGGAAGTGGAACGGAGTGTCTTAACACTAGGTTCCGAGTTTCCCTCCGCCTATCCTTCCAGCATGAAGCTGAGTAGGACACAATCCCCACAAGGGCACATATACCATTTTGTTCTCAACCAGCAATAAATATGTGGAAGTCGAGCTGAAAGTGAATAACGGAGTGCATAGACACTGTCACCGATTTTTCTAACTACACAGTACTTCACAAGGCCAGATATCACCCTCACCATCTGAATACGTAGATCTCTACTACTGTGCGATTTAGTATGTATTTTCTTTCACGCGCTACACTTCAGTATTTCTAGATTGATACGACATGGATACCTTCAAAAAGTGGCTTTACTCCAACTTGGCGTCCGGCAACGCTACTGTAGCTCCTCTGGAGTTACACGGCGCCGTGGGTGGCGGTAATCACTTACCATCAGGCGTACGCTCGTTTGCCTTATCTTTTCCATAATAAATGCTAGGACTAAATCCTTACTTTCCTTGTTTATTTCAAGACATACACCTGACAAAAGTATCTCTTAAATTTCTGATATTTTGTCATAAATTGTAAAATACTTTAAAACTCTCTTGTTACTAAATATCTGACAAAAATCGCACAAATGTAACTACTGGACTTATGAAATTGACGTTTCTCGTATAGGTAACTAAATACTTTAGGGTGTATAGGTGAACAATAATGGAGGATTTCTTAAAATTCACGAGGAAACAAAAAACATGGAATATTCCATTTCACATCCTAAAGTTTACGACTACAAGCTTGTGGGCAACGACTACTAATGTACAAAATATGACTCTCTCTCTTTCTTTTTTTTTCATTTTCTTACTGTATCTAGCACACAACAGGGTAGGCAGCGGGAACCTGGGAACTAAACGTTAAAAGTTAAACTTACTCGATTATGGAAATAAATATTATAAATATTTAATTTCCTAGTCGAAATACAAACAACACTATGTACGACATTCGTATAAATCATTTTAAAACGGGACTTGTTAAAATAAAGGAGAAACGAAGTAAATAAAATTTAAAAGAAATATAGTAAGTATTTATGATAATGAAAGTAGTCTTTGTTGCACAGATAACAGCTACTTAGGGAAAGTTTGTTATAATTTCCCCGCTCTGGTAGACGAAGCTCGGCGTTAAGATCCGCCATTCAACACACAATGTCTCGAAAATTCCTATATATGTGATGAACAGAACAGATAGTCTTATAACTAATTTTGCTATAAAATATATTAGATATATCTCAATATAGTAAAAGTGAAGCCTAATATAATAATACAAACAAAAATGAACCTAAATGAACAACCAATTTACCGACACATCCAAACTTAGAAAGAACACAAATGCAATAAGAACAGCACGTGTATACCCAATCTATTGTATACTATACGGTTAGAAGGATTGAATGAGTCCTTTCATCCCGACGGTACAAGTGCAACCCCCTGTCCCCTTTCCCCCTGTGTTCCCCCTGCCCCCTTTAACCTTCCGCACCCCCGTACCCCTCCATCGACGTAAGTACAACTTGTATGATGTTTTCGATAAGAACTTCGTTGATAATGGCATCTGATGCAGGAGCTTTATCCTTTTGCATTTTAATGTTGTCTCTTTTCTTGGCTTGAATGTACGATACGATGTCTCAGTTGAAAATCTTCGCATTGGCCTTACATTGTGGAAAAGTAAGAAACACATTAGAAAATTAGGTTTCCAGGGTTCCGTACCATCCTCATAACCTTAGCACACCGTATGTTCCCCCTCCGTTCCTTTACCCCCTCTGTACCCGTACCCCCCGTACCCCTCGGTCCAGCGCGACGAAGGCTTACCTGCGCGAGAGTCGACGATGCCTTAGAAACCGCTACTGTATTGTCAATGAATAATGTGTAGATGAGATTTTGTGTTGTTTTTAGTTTAATGCCTATTATAATGTTTTGTATGTGTATGTGTGTTTGTGTGATTTTTTTGTTTTTTTTTTTCATATATATAATTTTTGTAGTTAGCTTAAAAAGTACATTTAAAATAAATAAAAGTCTTCATTTTTTAAAGTTATTTTCTTATTATATTCAGAAAAAAACAAATAAATAGATTTAGGCACTGAACATTATATTTAATAGTATAACTTATCACAATATCGCTAGGCACGTGTGTATTTTTGTATCAACAAATATTAAAATGTACGTCTTTATTGACTTTGTTTTATTTGTACATTGATTTGCAAATAAATGTTTTGAAAATTACGTTAAAACGTTTTACTTAGTTTTAATTTGATAGATTTCCGTAATAGATTGTATTTACATACAGAATGAGGATTTAACTAACAACGCTACTTATCTAAATAGACTGCCGATAAAAGGGACACTATTTTGTAATTTTTCGACTGATTTCCATCTTTTAGGTTCCAAAGACCTTAAATATTTCATTAATATTTTTTATAAATTTTGTGTAAATAAAGAAAATATTATTGAAATGACAAACATTATTGAAAATCAAAATTCGTAATTCGTAAGAAGTCTTCAATACAACAAATTTAATATTGTTTTCTCACGTATTAAACTGTATTTATAAGTTTTATTTTTACATCCATTTTTGTCTAGCAATCTATAAATTAGGCCCTAAAGATACTTTAAGGGAAAAATTTAAAGAAATTAGTATTATGACCGTTGCATCGCAATACATTTTTGAAAATATTATGTATGTTAAGAAAAATATTAATGAGTTTAGCAAAATCGGGGATATACCTAATATTAATACTAGAAATAAGTTTAAGCTCAGTGCACCTATAACTCGATTGCACCGAGTTCGTAATTCTTTCATGGGACAGGGTGTACGCTTTTACAATAGGATCCCAGAAAACGTCCGAGAATTT
>DWMZ01000888.1:0-18799 GCA_018249855.1 Eueides tales michaeli
AGTAATATTTTATCTCTAGCATAAGAAAAGAAATAAGAAATAGAAATAAGCACGACATGCAATTGTTTATTTGGTAAATGTTAAGATTATTAGGTATAATTACTGCATAACCATCGTAACTTCGTTTTACTTAAACAATTATGTATTACATAGCTTCTTTTCTCTCTAAATGTCATTCGATATTTAATCTTTTAAGGATTAATTATAGGCTAATTCAGTTGGAGCGAAGAGTTGAGCTATCTTAACAGTACTGCCTTAATTAGATTTTAGGAAATTTTAGTTTCTTATTTAATATTCTCTTTCAATTCCACTTGTCTTAAGGAGGAGTAATTTCATCATTCGATAGAGTTCAATTGGGATGTTCTGTATTGTTCTATTCGATTCAATAACAGCTAACATGTAACTATGAAATTTATATTATCTTAATATGGTAACATCAGTATGGATCATTATGACAATTAATTTAGTATTTCAGTTTTTTAAAGGAAAAAAAAATTGTTTTTTTATATTACTCTAGAATAAAATAAAAATGTTGTTCTGTTGTTTACAATTTTAGAAACGTTTTTAAATCAAATAAAATATTTTGTAACCATGATCTATTTAGCTCTTCTCTAAAAGAGCACTTTTAATGTTAGTCGATATTTCTTTTAAACTTGTACTGAACATATATTTTATGATATTATAAATGTATACTTCTAGTAGTAATCTATGTTAAGTAAATGTCTATTTACCGAAATAAATATATTCAACACTCGATTGGCGTTTAACTTGAAAATTTTCTTTAGATTAAGATACTTTCACTCACTTATAAAATAAATATTTTATAGAAATATTAAGGGAAAAATACTGGAAAGATGTTTTTAAATAATTTTATAATAAAAAAAATATTTATTTCTTTAAAATAATGTTGCATATATAAACATGTTGCTTATTTATATATGAAGCAAACGTACTTTTGAGAACATAACAAATATTTTAAAAAATAATGGTTAAAAATGAGTGTCTTCCATATATGCCTGATATGAAAGATTTCACATAATATCTTAATTCATATGACAATAAATTTATATTAATTTCCAAAACCAATAAAAAAAAAGATATTTTTTACTTCATACAACTTTAATCAACACATCATCATATATATATGATAATATTTGTTCGGAAATATATCCACAATTACTTAAAGAATAGTGTTGGACATGATTTCAAACTAAAAACAAGCTGATCATAGGGATGATCAGCTTGTTTTTAATTTGAAATCAGACCTACTAACTTTTTGATGACGAAAACTAGGGAGTTTTCGTCATCAAAAAGTTAGTAGGTCTTTTATAGGAAATAATACACGTGTGTATAATAAAATTCCAAAAGTGATTTTAGACTTGCGACTTGTAGAATTTAGAGCTTTGAAAATATATTGTTAGGCAAAGCATATTATTCAATTCAAGATTATTGCCATGATAAGAATGCGTGGGGTTAAATGTTGTTGGTACTCACTCAGGTAGCTAATTATGTTATATATTTGCTTTATTTACAAAAATAAACATTACTTTGTTATTATTATTATTATTATTTAAGTATATAGTAGCAATTATTGCAAAGAAGAAAAAAGTACAGCTTAGCTTACTGTCGCATTTAGATTATTCTATTTTCTTGCATACATTAATTATTGGAAGCTTTATTTTGTTTACGCCTTTGTCGTTTTCGTAACAAAAGTGGTAAAACTTATTTATAAAAAAGATAAAATCAGCATATTTAATTAAAATAACTTTTTTCAAATAATTCAGAAACACTAAATTGTAAATATAAAGTATATACATATTAAGTGCAAATACAATTATTAATTATTAAATAACGTTTAGTAAATAGAAAATACATCTGAACGAAATTAAATTATATGAAATCAACTTGTTAAAATATTATCGTAAGTAATAATATAAAATAATACATTTGCTAACTATCCATACTGAAACTTCTGAACGCAATTTATTGCAGGATAATCAATAACTGCACAGCTTCCACCTTTTGCATCCGGCCCCGGGAGCGGCGACACCTCATCTCAGAGATGTTGAATATAATTAAATTTCAAAAGCGTTTAAGCTCATATATTATGAAGCCTTCGGATTTCCGTACTTGTAAGTACTGCATAATTTATTTTTTTCAGCCTTATAGGTACATGTAACATGCATACGTCATAATAGGCATAGGTCGTATACGTCATAATAGGCATAGGTCGTATGTCTTAGCTAATTATATATTTTAACTCAATGAGCTTCACTGTATCAATGTATCCTGCACATGGCAGAGTAGGCAGACTGGAACTAGTAGCCTAGTTTTAAGACACTCCGTTCCATTTCCCACTTTCGGATGAATTTGAGAATCATTGCGAGTTGAGTGGCGAAACTCCGCGCCGTTTTTCGCCTTATTACCAGTGCGAAAAATTAAAAGATGAAATATTTAAATAAAAAATACTAAATATTTAATTGTCTCTAGCAAGGAACGAACCTACAACTTGTCGTGTTACTGTCACCCCATGTCTTTTGCCAATTACTACTATTAAACAGAAGTTTGAAGGATTTTATTCAATCAATCAATCACAAATTATATATTAGCTGTCAGTAAAAACATTTTGTTACGTTTTCTAAGACTTCATTTTATCTAGTCCTGAAGAGTTAACCGAATTGCTTCTAGAAGTATATAAATAAATACTAATAAGCTATTGTGGAATTCAAAATGATTTGCAAACTGTATAGTTTGCAAATGATTTTGAAGTCTAAGAGACAAAAAATGTATATTTAGACAGAATTGAAAGAGATTCAATTTAACCAATTCAAATGTCCTAAACAAATGCAACATAAAAGCTTGAAAAGCATGAAATTGTAACGCCATTAAATAATAATAATTATTTTGATCACACCTAACAAAATGTTGGCGATCCGGGGCACAACCATTTTTACCGTTTTTGTGTTTTATGTTAAAATAATTCTAAAAAACTTTTTTTAAAACAAATAAGTAAGTCTGCTTGATAACGTAATCATTATTTTATTTTTTTTAAGTACATTTAAATTAATTAGGCGTAAATAATTGATTTCTTGTAGATATAATGATAATTAAAATTTTGATCACATTTGATATTTTTTTATATTTAAATTTCCTATCTAGACTGTCGGCCCAGCGAGCCAGATCAGACTGATGCAAGTTATGATCGCGAGTTACAAATAAAGACAACAGCAATAACTCCTGAAAATTAAAAGACGCTGATCCACGAAAGAGAAATATGAAGGTAACAAATATCTTTTCTACAATATACACCTTGACGTTGTTTTTGCTCCATATACTGTATGTTATAACCGAATATCTACTCGTATATCTAGATTTTAATAATTTTCGTACTCAATGTTTTCCTCCGCTTTTAATCTATTTTCCTCTTCATAAATAACTAATAGTTTTGTTAATTCCAGAATAATTTTGTAAAGAAAGAGACAACAAAGGCGGCTTGTGAGTCATCTTTTGAATGGTCGGACTGGGAACTAGAAGGTTTCATATCTAATTCATTGAATTAAGTACCAGTAATATTACTTATGGATACGTTACAACGTTTTAATAAAAAATGTTCTCTTCGTTGTTTTAAATATCTATGTCACCATAAATGTTTGTTAACTTTTTAAAATTGTAATGTGTTTTGTATTCAATGTCAATCTTGTTTATCGTATGTTTGATTTCATTATTTTTATAAGAAATAATATACTTATAGGTAATTCATTGATATTGAATATTAGCCAATCGAATAGAATTGGTAAAACATGTGAAATTGGCGTTTACTATGAGAGGAACAAAAATCGAATATTTTTTAATATATTTATTTAATCACAGTATAAACTACTGCAATCTACTTACTTTTGCCCTTCCATAGATAGTTTGTTGATCTTATACAATTGAATGGCTAACGAAACACAAATACATGAACAAATTTGAATTTTTTTTATCAAAGAAGGGACGTTTGTGATTATAATGGCCAGTACGCGAAAACGCCAAATTCTTATGTAAGGAACTAATATTTATAAATTGAATCTCTTAAGCGACACATCATTTTCTGAAATTATGTGTCTTATAATAAAAAAATGTATTTCCTTTTTGAATAAAGAGTGATTTTTTTTTTATTTAATGTTGCAAATACATCTTCATAATGATGATGATGGTCATCGTTATCTTCATTTTTGTGTAGTCATAATGTTCTGTAAATCTATAGATTTCGTTAAAGGCCACTTTTACTTAAAAGTTGTCTTATATTTAATAAGCAATTCGGTAGATGATTTTTTTAATCATGGATATAAAAAAATAGTTTAGTTTGTATTTGTTTCTCTTGGGTCTTTGTTATATACGATATAGTCATAAGATTCAGTTCTGTTGAAGGCGAGAGACGTTGGAAGTAAGCTACCAGCATTGTCATATTAGATAGTAGTTTAAATAGTAAATGCCTATGTTATAGTCAAATGTCTAAAACCCCAACATGGGCTAGTCTAGTCTTAGTTCTTAATTAAGTCTAAAAAATGTTTGGCAAACAATAAAAGTAGGGTTTAGTGAAAAAAGTACTTATTACCTCTTCAATAAATGTCAAATGAAATGTTAAAACTAGCATTTTATTAATATAATGTAATTTAAATTAATAATTCTTATGTTAACCCATTGATGTATTAGAATAGTAATATTTTATCTCTAGCATAAGAAAAAAAATATGAAATAGAAATAAGCACAACATGCAATTGCTTATTTGGTAAATGGTAAGATTATTAGGTATTGTTACAGCATAACCATCGTAATTTCGTTTTACTTAAACTATAATGTATTACATAGCTTCTTTTCTCTCTAAATATCATTCGATATTTAATCTTTTAAGGATTAATTATAGGCTAATTCAGTTGGAGCGAAGAGTTGAGCTATCTTAACAGTACTGCCTTAATTAGATTTTAGGAAAGAAGAGAATTGAAATTTTAGTTTCTTATTTAATATTCTCTTTCAATTCCACTTGTCTAAAGAAGGAGTAATTTCATCATTCGATAGAGTTCAATCGGGATGTTCTGTATTGTTCTATTCGATTCAATAACAGCTAACATGTAACTATGAAATTTGTATTATCTTAATATGGTAACATGTGGATCAATATGACATTTTTTTATATTTCAATTTTTTTAATGGAAAAAAAAGTTTCTTTTTTTCTTGTTTAAAATTTTTAAAAACGTTTTTTTAATCGAAAAATATATTTTGTAACCACGATCTATTAAGCTCTTCTCTAAAAGAGCACTTTTAATGTTAGTCGATATTTCTCTTTAACTCATACTGAACATATATTTTATGATATTATAAATGTATACTTCAAATAGTAATTTATGTTAAATAAATGTCTATTTACCGAAATAAATATATTCGACACTCGATTGGCGTTTTACTTGAAAACTTTCTTTAGATTTAATATACTCACTTATAAAATATATATTTTATAGAAATATTCCTGGAAAATACTGGAAAGATGTTTTTAAATAGTTTTATAATAAAAAAAATATTTAATTCTTTAAATTAATGTAGCAAGTATATACATGCTGCTTTCAATATTAAAATATTGGCCTTTTACATATACTCGTATATGCAGGAAACCTACTTTTGAGAACATAACAAATATTTAAAAAAATAATGGTTAAAAATAAGTTTCTTCCATACTGATACCTGATATGAAAGATTTCGCATTATATCTTATTTCATATGAAAATAAATTTATATGAATGTCCAAAACTGTAAAAAAAACATAGTTTTTATTTCATACATTTTTATTCAACCTCTCTTGTGTAGAATCAAATCAGATTCACAAAACAACTATTTAATAATTTTTTAGTAATTTTTTTTAGATTTTTTTTAAATAATAAATTAAAATTTCATTTCATTTTACGAATAAGTTGAAAACCTCCAATAGAGACGAACGCATCCTATAGGTGCAGAGAAATCAATAACTGCAACAGTTCCATTTTCTTGCACTCGCCCTGAAAGCGCTGGATGCGCCTTAGCCAGCTAAATCAACAAGTATTAATTTAAGTGATTGGCTTTCCAGCTATGCATTCTGTACATTCTAACATAGGTATGTAATAAATAATATTTATTTAATTGTATTTATTAAAAGGCATTAAAGTATTTTAGTTGCAATAGTATTTGGGACCGACATAGTTATTCACTTAACAATATGTAAGGAAATATTATCAGGAACTTTTGTGTACCATAAGAAGTATTTACACAAAACAACATGTGTTTCTTATACTTCCTTATATATACAGATGTAAATAGGATTATATTTTTCCAACAGTTAACCAAAACCTGTCATCTTGTTTCATTTCAGCCAAGATCTGGACTTTCAACGAGCTAGTTGAAAGTTTTAACGCCATGAAAGAAAAAGATTGTCATGAGCCAGAGGTGACAACGTGGAGTGAAGCTATGGCCCCTTTATATATAAGCCCGACGTTGTACTCACGAATAAGAGACTTAAAGGTATGATGTATTAGATTATTTTTTATAGATATTCATAACTTCACACTTTAATCAGGAGGCGCGAGCTCAATGCACAAAAGCATTCTATACCAGCCAACTCTCATGTGGCAAAAAAATGCTTAATATAAATTTAAATAAATAGATACATGTACATACAAAATACATTACAACTCTATGAATCGTGTGTGTGTGTGTGATCTCGTATGTGTGTATGTGTGTTGTTTGACTCAGCTACTGGAGAATAAATGTAGACTGTAGAAAGCGACAGCCACTTAGTGTAATACAGTTCATAACTTTAAAAAAAACATTATGAACTTTGCTACGAATTGAAAGTTTAAAAAATTACTTTAATTGTAAATGGACAACAATTTTGTATAAATTTAATTAAAATATACAAGGTAGTGATGAAGTAAATTTAGTGATTTCTTTTTCTTTCAGATTAATCCTACTGAAAAAAATACACCAAAGAAATCTACGGTATTTTCTGATAGTCGAGACGTTCAGTTGGCAAAAAAAAGCGATAATATATAAGTTGGATAGGTGATGTACATTTGACAAAAGATAGCCATTGTTGAGTTTTTAGTTCAAATAGTATCATTATCTACTATACTTTAATTAGTTCATATAGTAAAATTGTCATATTTTAGTTTTAGTTGTGCCGTGACCCCCCTGCTATGTATGTATATATATATATATATATATATATATATATATATATATATATATATATATATATATATATATATATATATATATATATATATGTATATACTCAAAAACGATGCAGCTATGTTAGTCAAGATAGTCTAAGAACAATCAATTTTCGATTCGAAATGCTTTTGTAAATGATAGAATACAAATATCCTTAAGTAATTGTTTATGTAGTTAATACTAACATACATATATACAGATTTATATGTAGTATTAGAATATAGCGCATAGATTAAACAAGACTAAAGTAGAATAACTTCTTTTTATGTTCTAATTAAAAATGTTTTGATTTATATTTTATAAACGGAAAATTAAATTTCGTCTCTACATGAATAAAGGAACACCACACAGTAGTTGTTAGCGTTAAGATATTTCTGAAACTAGACGTTTCAGGAGTTTAATATAAACCTGTAGGAATATACATATATTGTAGTAGCATTAATGTATAAGTACAATCTGATAGTTATTATAGTCACTGTAGGTACATAAGTAAGTAGTTTAATTTCTTGATATATTTATATTATTATACGCTTAAAATAAATATTTACTTATAATAGAGGCGGCCATGGCAGAGTCATGGTTAACTGTAAACGTGTGAAACAAATATTCACTATGAAAGGCAAAGGAGTGTCTTGACTCTAGATACTTTCTGGCTACTTTGCCGTGACACGAAATACATGAAACACTTGGAAATTTTTGACAAAGAACAACGTACAAAGTATACATTTACAATTTTAGCAAACGTTAGCAAAATACGAGGCATATTATATTGAATTGTATATTATACACCAATTTAAAAAAATACAAATAAGATATCCCAATAATGTACTTTTAAAATTACCGAAAACATTGTAGATGCATTGTATACTTACTTATATATATCTTTCTAATATCAGATTCAAATCTGCAATTTCAACGTAGAGTAATAACGTACGTATTTTAACTAACAAGCCTGATCTTATATTTAAAATGTATTATTGATATAATTGTTTTTATTCTAATTAGTAATAAATAAGTGATTTACAAAACTTAAATAGACGAAGTAATCGTTTGTGAAATTAAGGAAAAAAGGATAAATTCTAAAATTATTTAAGTTTACTCTCCAAGGACAATAATATAGTTATATGTAATTTAATGTACAACCGATTAATTAGTTGTAGAGTATCTTATATCTTATATAATTGTAATTGTGTATCGTGCTTTTAATGTAATCTAAGAAAACGTCGGTCATCACTGTCTATTTATTGAAATAAATGTTGTAAACCAATTTCAGTATTTATATCATATACTCATTTCCACATTAATAATAAAATTATCGTCATTCAAAGAATTATTTCTGCATTACATTACTCAGAAACATTCTACTCTCACCTAATATTACGAGACCATATGGTAAGAATTTGTAGGCTTATTTTTTTAAAGAAATTTAATTTTAATAATTATACATAGTAGTAGAAAAGATTACGTCTTGTTTGTCTGAGTCCTGTCATCATCATCCTTAAGTAACTGATGCTAATTAGATTTTGCTAATAAACTGCAGATACATGTTTTTTTTGTTGGAATCTAACATTTTTTGAAAGAAAGTTTTATAAGGAATTGAAAAAGCAATGGTGGCCACCTTTCAGTCAGCCGTAACCATTGGGTTTTCAAAACACATATATAAATAGCAGACGTATCTCATCATTATAAGAATTTAATTTATCTATAAACATAAAAAAAAAACAAAGTGGAGGCACGAAGTCTGCCTGTCTCATCATTAGATATAATATAAGAGATAGAAAGGTTATGATATATAATTCATCATAGTTTTATTGAAGTTTACTGAAATATAACAATTATAGCTGCAGAAGTCATAAGATTTTTCATGACTACAGCCTAGCTTACTACAAACTTTACTTATTATTTAACGTAATCTATAATAATGCTGCAAAAATCTCCTCTATGTCCTACGATTGACTCAAGTTTAAAATGTTACTGCACAAAATCATATAAAAACAAGTCAGTTTCTTCCCGTTGACGGGTCTCGCTTGCTGTGATCATTCTATTTATTTTTTTCAATAAATTATTTATATTTTGTATGTTTTGCAATGTTATAGAATATTATAATTGTCTTTTACAATATATTATTTAAGTTAATATCTACAATTTTACCTTAAATATTAGCAAGAGAAAATTAAATTTATTAATAAATTTAAATAATAAAATATATTAATTAATTTATTAACTGTAAAATAGTTAATTTATTTTAATGGATTTTCCGATTGTTGCCAATAGTGCCACGTAACCATAATAACTTATCATATTTTTTTTAACTACCCTATAAATATTTGAGAACGTATTAGAATACACAAAAATCGATACCGACGCTCAGATTTTCCATTCAGCATCCGCCCTTGCACCAATATAGTTCTAAAGGGACGTTTAAATATTTTGTGGTATACGAGATTCTTAGACGATTTCAATATGGAGGAAAGTAAGTGTTTTACCATTATTAATTAGTTTATATTGATCGTAAAAGTCATTAAAAGTATATTTCAATTATGGCAGATCAAAATGTTTAATTCCTTTGTCTCTGACAAAGTACTTGAAATCTGTTGATCGATTTATTTATTATTTTTACTTGTAATACAATTTACAAATTATCAGTCACATTTTTTTCTTAATTGAGAAATATTGTTGTATTTTGCGAGGTGATAGTGTCTAAGCATTAGGTTCCCATGTTCAGGCAGGATACATAGCAGGATACAGCGTGAAGGTGAAAATATTTAAAAATATATATAAATAGTATGATTGAAATAACACTATATAATTATTATACATTTTTTATTTTAGCCAAATTTAAATTTAGAATATCTATATTGAAAAATATCGTCGAAGCCAACATAGAAAAGGACTTGTCATCTAACAATGATGACAAGTTAAAAAAGAAATCGTTAGGAAAGAGGTTTTGTGACTACATTTGCAACTTGTGCTGTGGATGTACACTACATGAAGTCGATGTGCAGATACAAATACATGTAGAGGTAATTTTTTTAATTTCACTAGGCGATGTTCTTAAGATACGTTTCATTGACTCTCTCTCTCTCTGCTTTAAAAGTAACAAGATATAAAAATGTGTGTAAAGTGTAAATATGAATTTAGAATTTTGTGTACATCAGCTATGTAAGCGCAGATACATTCTACAGCAAGCTACAGCCCCCTACTGCGTTAGGTCGGTGAAAGTGGAAGAAGAACTATCTGACTGTATACATAAATGTATAGAATTTCCTTTCCAGGTATATTTATCTTAAAATTGTTGTTGACACATCCCAGATCTGAAAAGGTAAAGTGTGATATTGGCGTGTCTTGATATTTGACATGTCTCGACATGTATTGTCTTGAACAAAGTATGTTAACTTTGCTTTTATAGCAGCTGCTCTTCTATATACAGGAGATTATATATAGATCGCTGGTAATGAGAATTACATTTTTTCTTTTGATTATTACATTTATTATTTACTCCGCCATCGTAGCGCAGTAGCACAACCTCTGTCTGTTGAAGTGTGTTTGATTTCGTTTGTGGATTCGATTCCCAATAAGGTCATGTTTTTTTTTTCATTTCATATAATTTTTTTTCGCCATCACTACGATAATGGGACAAAGGCGGGGTGTTCGCTTCTCAACACACAATTGACAATGTTGTATCTTAACACTTGGTTCCCTCATCCTACCCCGCTATACTAAAAGAGAAATTAATAATAAAATTATGAATAAAATTAATGATGCTTTTAATTTGTTTCAGACTGAAGATAACTAACCAAGCCTAAAAATGATGCCGGCTGATATATTTCGCAAATGAAAAATAAATCTTATTCTTATTTTGTATACTATTTACAATTTTTTCGAAAAGTCCAAAATTTCTCAGTGTCTACTATAGAGTTGCTCAATGTCTTTTACACTTAAAATATATATGAGTAATGATTTTTTTGATTATTTCCCGTAAAATAACTTACTTGAGTATGTACTTACTTACGTGATATATTACATAATACAATATTGATCAATAATATAATATAAATAATATAATAAAAAATGAACACTAACGAATGATACGTAAAGATTATAATGTACTTTTACGAGTATTTTGATGTGGTTTACTTTGTAAGTGTTAGTTGCAGGTATCTAATTAATTAAGTTAGTTTGTAAGATATTGATTTAGTATTTGATTAAAGTTATACGAATAAATGTGTTTTTTTGTTCATCCTGTGTCTTCTTGTAGTGTAAAATATTTGTATTAACTAAATTTATTTATAAATTCATAAAAATCATAATATTTAGGATTAATTATGTCAAATTTTCTTGTGTAGACCAGTTTGTTTAGGACTTCCTTCTCTTTTCTGTTATCCTGGTACTAATCTTGAGGATAAAAGAAATTAATACTTTGTCGTGGTAACGGAATTAAAAAGGAACTTCTATGAATAAATGTAACCCTTACTTGTCTTAAAGTAAGAATGATTTTTTTATTAATTCACTAAATCTTTCTGGGATTGAACTTCTATCGTTTCATGTAACCCTGGTACTTATAATTTCTTATTACACGGTCAATGAAACGATAAGTTTTTGTGAAGGTTTGTTTAAATGGACTTCCTTCTACTTGTTGCGGTCCTGGTAGATCGTACTGAAAACCTAACTATCTTTATCATATTTTAACTACTGTAAAGAACTCTCCTATAGGGTGATACTATCCTAGTACAGTCGTAACAGATTACATTGAAATGTCTGTCAAAAGTAATTTGGAGTTGTCATATAAATGAGTAAGATCTTATCGTGTACTGTTGTCCTGGTAGTTTGTTAAAATATATGTACATAAATAATTATAATACAACCGCTGCATACATACTGTTTGTTAACTTTTGTGTGGCGAATCTTAAAATTTCACTCATCATTTTTTCATAAACAAATATTTTCATCTAACTTCAAAAATATTTTTAATATACCTACAACTTGCACCTTCTTCATTCCATTATGTATTTGTTTTTTTTGTTCTAATGCTACTTTTTTCTTGAAGTAAAAGAGTTTCCGGTCAATGCTTGTTTTAATATATTTTTTAAATAAATAAATTTATTATTAGTGGGGTTTTTTTTAACTGAAAACTTTGTTCGTTGCTGTTCTAAGCAGTGTTTTATTAAAATTCGATTAGCATTTTAAGAGCTATAAAAACACTTTGACAAGATATTAAGATTATATATTATAGATTATTAACCTGTATTTGTATTTTATAAATTATCATTACTTACATAGTGTCAAATAATACTTAGCACTAAGCTCTCTACTTACCTAGTCAATTAGTTAATATAAATTTAAATAAATTAGTTATAATATAGATTCATACAAAAGATAAAATCTGATATGTGTATAGGATGAGGTTCCTATTGCTCTGTAACTTGACAGTCTGCAAATTACCAAGGTACAACTGTTTTTTTTCTCTTCTATTAGATGGGGTCATAAATATGAATGCATGTTACAAAGTAATCTTTACAGTAACAAATAAGAACTAATTAGTTATAAAATTATTCAAGAAATCCAAACAGTTTTGAGTTTTGTACATCAGCTGCCATTCAAAATAAGTATAGCAACAAAATGGATGATAAAGCTACATAAAAGGGCCACCCTAATAAAACTTTTAAACCTCGCATACAAGATGACCTTGAAAGCTTAACAACAATGTGCTATCGGGGTTATATAAAGATTTCAGCTTACTTAATATCTCAAACGTACAAAAATAAAGGGAACACGGGACAAGGGAATATAATATAATATAGTAAACGCTATTTATAAATAGTAAACACTTATTTGCATTTTCATACGCTGACCTTGACATATTCGTTATATTATTCTACTTAAATAAAAAAAGGCGTTACTTGAATATTTTTATAATAATATTAAATAGAATATGGAAGTTTGGTACAGTAATATGCGTACAAAAAGCATACATATAAAAGCTGATTTATATTTTACTTGGCGCAGCGCTGCTTTGAGTTCCGCCACCACTCAACATGCAATGCCTCAAATTCGGCGGAAAGTGGGAAACAGAAGCGTCCTAGATGGCCTGGAGTATTATACTAGAAATAACTCAAGGGCTGTTGTGGCGTAGGTTGTGGGTTCGATTCCCAAATAATGTGTGTCATGGTGCAGCGGCGGCCCTTCTCGAGGAATTGAAATATTTAATAATTTCAATTTGAATATTTACATTTCTTCACTCTGGTAACAAGGCAAAACGCGACGTTGACTTCCGAAATTGGGGAACGGAAGTGGAACGGAGTGCCTTAACTAGGTTCCCAAGTTCCCTCTGCCTATCCTGCCATGTGCGGGATACAGCGTGAAGTTAAGAAAACGTAGAGTATATAGTAAGTAATATTTCATTATTTCAGTAGAAGAATTTGACAATAACAATATAATGCATTAAGTGATAGAAAGATAAGAAGACAAGTGTAAACCTTTTAAAATATGTACGAAAATAACAATATTTTTTTTATTTCTTAACTTCTACAATATATAAAAAAATATTCATTGACAAAAAGAAATTAGTTTAAAATGTACAAAAATGTTTACCTTAAAAAAATATTTAATGTTTTACTTGATAAATACATAAATAAGTAATACATAATATAAAAATAAATAAGGTATGAATATTACACATCATAAGCAGATTTATCAATAATGCTTTTACGGTAATAAAATATTGTAGCTTGTTGCTATGCTTACTGAAACTTCTGAACGCATCTTATTGCAGGATAATCAATAACTGCACAGCTTCCTCCTTTTGCATCCGGTTCTCGAAGCGGATGTACACCTCGTCTCAGAGATGTTGAATATATTAAGTTTTACCGAATATATAAGCTCCTCTGCTATGAAGCCTTCGGTTTTTCCTGCAGGTAAGAGCTATAAAATTATATATATATATATATATATATATATATATATATATATATATATATATATATATATATATATATATATATATATATATATATATATATATATATATATATATTTGCCTATCAGCCATGCTGGGATACGAGCGTGTAGCTGAGAGAGACTTAATGTGTAGATTTCGCAAATGACACTAAGTTGACTTATTTCCTCTTAAAAAACAATGTACATGAAAATAACGTTGAGTGATTCGTATTTAGGATTCGATACTTTATGCACCTTTCCGCTTTTTCTTTTGAATTATATTCTATCGCAGCTTAATGGTTGCCTGGAAGAGATAACTTGTAGTTATAAAGTCGCCATTGCACATATTACTTCAGTTATTTATGTTATATGAATTGTTATTGATATTGTGTGCAATAAAGTATATAAATAAATAAATAGATAAATAAATAAACGTTGCTAGTAAGCGATATTTGTATTAAAATGTCATTAGAAGTATCAAGTGAACCCAAGGGAAGATGAGAATAGTGATGGCATAAACAAAAACAAAGATTTTTTTTTTGTTCTTTTTAAACTTGATGGGTGGCCATATTAGCAAAGTAGTAAAAAAATATTTTGTTATATATTTATTTTGTCTTCCAGACCATCGGCTCTGTCAACCACACTTGATGAATACTGGGTACCTACGCGAGGTACATGGTACAACTGTGGCGACTCCTCTTTGCAATGAAAGCACACAGCAGGTGAACTAGATTATTAGAAAATATCACATGCAATTTATTTAGAAAATGTGCAAAAAAACAAACGAAGCAGGATTTGAAACTGCGCCTTTGGGAACCGTCCAAGTGGTCTGATTACTAAGCCATACGTTACATTAAAACTTTTTCTAAAAAAAGCTTTTTTCTTTCTTAAGTATTGAATGGATATGCTTTAAAGTATCTTCTTTATAAACAATTTCACATTTTGATAATATTAATTGAATGTATTTTTTTTTCATATTTTTCTATAGTATACAAAGACATCGCACGACGTTTTAACTTTTTCTCCTCTTCGATGGAATAATTAATATTTTTCTTTTCTTTTAGAATATCTTAGCTGAGTGAAATAGAAAAAAAAATTAAAAAATTAAACGATCTTAGAAATGGCCGAAGCAGGAATTTGAGGGTTATCACATCTAATTTATTAAGTAAGATAGTGATTACCAGTTGTTTTTATTTAAATTATTGTTGTCATTTATTTTTCACGTCTAATTTTTTTTCATAAAATTGTAATGTCTATTCAGTGTCACTTACGATATTCTGTATTCTCATCACATCATTGTCTTTTTGAGGCCTGTTGTGGCGTAAGGGCAAAAGCTTGCGACTGTAAACGCGGCAGGCTGTGTCCTCACTTTCGTTTTCATTTCTTCGCTCTGGTAACAAGGCAAAGCATGGCGCTAAGTTCCGCCACAAATCGACATCAGAACGGAGTGTCTTAACACCCAAGTTCTCTCTGCCTACTTTGTCATATGCAGGATACAGCGTGAAGATGAAAAAAAACTTACTTGCAAACATCAGAACTATCTAGCATAGATCTAGTGACTAGAAAATCATGAAAATGCACGACTTTTTTTGTTTTAATTGTTTACAGAACAATTTAGAAAATAATCTTTTCTTCAATATTTTTATAATTTCCAAACGACTGCTCATTTTTCATCAGATTATTTACATGTATTGTAGTAAAGTAAGTGAATCAGTTTTTTCTTAAATCTTTTTATTAAATTATATGTTTTATGTATTCTATCTAGAATTTAGATAGCCTGTGTCAAATGTCAAGCACCAAAGGTTCTAGGTTTACCTAGCCAATAGTTTGATATATTGGCTAGGTTTTTTTAAGTATGAAAATATAAGACAGATTCTAATTATATTAATTATATATTCGAATTGTTTCTAATAAGAATCTGTCTTATCTTTTTATCTTTTAAAAATACTATTCTACCTGTAAATTTGTTAGTCAAACGCAGAAGAGCACTTTAACGAAGTTTCTTGAAAACTTCGTTAAAGTGCTCTTCTGCGTCATCATCATCAGCCTATGACGGTCCACCGCTGGACATAGGCCTGCCCTAGAGCGCGCCACGTTGTTCAGTCCTCTGCTTTTCTCATCAGTGTCTACCGGCGATCTTACGAATGTCGTCAGACCAGCGGGTCGGAGGTCGTCCTACACTACGCTTGCTGAGACGCGGTCTCCACTCTAGGACTCATCTACTCCAGCGGACATCGGTCCTGCGACAGATATGGCCAGCCCATTGTCACTTCAACTTGCTTATCCTACGAGCTATGTCCGTTACTTTGGTTCTCTCACGGATAATCTCATTTTTGATTTTATCCGCGAGAGAGACACCTAGCATAGCTCGCTCCATTGCACGCTGCGTGACCTTAAATTTATGGGCTAGCCCCGCCGTCAGTGTCCACGTCTCGGCACCGAATGTCTTCACCGGTAAGACGCAATGCCCGAAGACTTTCGTCTTCAAGTATTGTGGAATTGCCGACGTAAAGACCCGGCGCAGCCTACCGAATGCTGCCCCACCCAGCCGAATTCTCCTATCAGCCTCCCTATCAAAGTTGTGCCAGCCTAGTTGGATAGTCTGACCTAGGTAGACGTAAACATACATAACCTCGAGGGGGATGCCGTTGACAGAAATCGGTCCCGGCAGTTCATGTTCATTGAACATTACCTTGGTTTTATCCAAGTTCATACCAGGACCGACCCGGCGAGAGGACTCACCTAGGTCGTTCAGCATTCTGCTCAGCTCCTCCAGCGTCTCTGCAAAGATGACTATATCGTCTGCAAAACGAAGGTGTGAGATGCGCTCTCCATTGACGTTGATGCCTCGTGCTGTCCAGTCCAGAGTCTTAAAGACGTCCTCCACCGCGTTGGTAAAAAGTTTTGGAGATATTACATCTCCCTATCTCACCCCGCGACGGAGTTGAATTGTCTTGTTCTCTGGTCCTGAACCTGCACGGTCACCGTTGCAGCGTTGTAGAGGCATCTCAGCACCTCGATATATCGCCAGTCGATATGACATCGCTGCAGAGATTCTAGAACAGCCCAGGTTTCGATGGAGTCGAAGGCTTTCTCGTAGTCCACAAATGCCATACACAGCGGCTGATTGTACTCCTCGGTCTTCTGTACAATCTGCCGAACAGTATAGATTTGGTCTACGGTGCTGTAGCCTTTACGAAACCCTGCTTGCTCTGGTGGCTGGAACTCGTCAAGTCTATTGGCAAGGCGATTCGTGATGACTTAAGCTTATAGACGTTGCTCAGAAGAGAGATTGGCCTGTAGTTTCTCAACAAGACCCTATCACCTTTCTTGAAGACCACGACCATCGCACTCCTGGATCACGCCTCCGGCGTAATACCCTGGTAGAAGATAGCATTAAAAAGCTTCGCTACAGCTAAAAGCAAAGGTTTGCCTTTAGCCTTTAGAAGTTCCATTGTAATGCCATCATCACCAGGGGCTCTACCAGTTTTAAGCTGCCTGAGAGCTGCACTAACCTCGCTGACGTCGACGTCTGGGATGTCCTCGGTGAAATGGCGCGTGAGAGGGGCCCGTGGATCAGCCTCATCTTGGGCCGTAAACTTCTCTGCTCTTGAAGAGTAAAGGTCTCTTTCCACTTCCGCCAGAATCTCAGGGCGAGATGAAGTGATTGTGCCGTCGGCCATCTTCAGCTTCGTCAGATGACTTCTCCCCAACTGTCTTAAGAACACCTTAGACTCCCTGTTCTGCTCAATAGCGGCTTTAATAGCTTCCGCATTTGAGCAGCGAAGGTCTTTCCGCGTTAGGTTTCTTATCCGTCTGGAGAGAGACTTAAATTCCATTGACGACGCCTGGTCAGGTAGCATTTCACGTCTCAGCTTTGAAGTTAATATGCAAAGTGCCTCGCACCAACCTGTGGTCACTGCCGGTATTGAACCGGTTAAGGACGGAGACATCACTGAATATCTGCCTCTTATCCGCTATGATGAAGTCTATCTCGTTCCGCGTTACAGCGTCAGGGCACTGCCAGGTTCACCGCCTATGGGATTTCTTCTTGAAGAACGAGTTCATCAAGAAGAGTCCCTGCATTTCGAGGAAATTGACCAGCATTTGCCCCCTGTGATTCCGCGCCCCAATCCATGTGGTCCGATACGTGATTCGTCGTGTTCTTGTACTCCCACCTTAGCGTTGAAGTCCCCCATGACAACGTTGTATTGAGCCGCGGTGGTCTGATGTATGGCTCTAATTATGTGCATATACCTGTATGATCTTCAGGGAATACCTTTTGGTCAGCTTCAGTACTTGGTACGCTACTCTTGTCGACACACTACTGACTTCCACAACGTTGCTACTGAGGGTTTCATTGATAAGAAAACCGATGCCGCCCTGGGAACTCTGATCGCCGTGCCGGAAGTAGAGCAAGTGCCCGGACTCTAAGGTTATCGTGTCCTCGCCCTCTCTTCGAACTTCTAATAGCCCTAAAACGTGCCAGTTGATATGACCCAACTCCGCTTCCAACTCGGTGAGGTGATGATCGAGTCTTAACGTGCGTCCATTATAACATGCCAAATAGAGTCGTCGGTGTTGGCAGCCTACCGTCACCCGGGGATTCTTCGCACCCTCCGCC
>DWMZ01000889.1:0-18797 GCA_018249855.1 Eueides tales michaeli
TGACCCTTACGCTCGTTTGCCGTGTCTTTTCCATAAAAAAAAGAAGTTTATTAATGATATTATTATATCGGTGACGTGACAATGTAACTCCCTACAATATTATAATTTGAGTTACCGATCAAAATTATTTTATTAAAGATTATAAATAATAAAAACCTACAAAATAATAAAAACGTTTTAAAATAGGAAAAATAAATCTTATAATTAATAGTATAATAAAATATTATACTAGAAAGATTTAATTTTCATTTTTCATGTTAAAAAGGATAAATAATTTTATATGAAGAATTTAAGAATCACCAAAATATAAACAACACCTAAAACATTTTTGTTCCTTCTGTTTTTTTCCCGGGTAGGTGAAGTAGAGGAACTAAACGTGGCACTTTTCTCCCACAACGTGTAAAAAGTCTGATAAATCATTCACCTACTGTGTCAATAAGGTCACGATTATGTTAAAAAGATTACCATATTATATTTTTACGTAATCCTACCGTGGCCAATTTACATTTTCACATGTTTTATTAAGAGCAGTGACTCCATTAATAAAGATTTTAAATTTCACTTTTAATACTTAATGAACTTGTACTAAACTAAAAATATAGCTTTCAGTATTTCTCTTTGTTTTTATACGAATACTTGTGTAGCTGAAAGCCGAATAGGACACAAAGGGCATCACAGATAAACTATGTAAATCCTCTAACAACAAGCCTCACGAGCAATACGATGATCTCTTTTGCAGAAGCCAGCAATTCATGTCCATGAAAATTATAATAATATCCTGCTAGACCTGTTATTTCCACTATTGTTTATATTTCATTTGTTTTTTTATGAAAGATAAGTTACTTAATAATACTTGAAATATAATTTTACATTCATATTAATCGTAGTAGTACTTAAGCTCCTATAATATACTTGCATTTCATGAATTTAACGTGAGGGTGTCGGGCACATCGCAAAGAGTGAAGAACGAAGAGCTGTGCCTGGCACTTGCAACCAAGAGCAAACTTAAGAGGTTCCCTGGAAATTTGGATTGAAGCTCGCCTCAAACATTAAAGCTGTTTATACTACCAAGCCAAAGGCAAGGTAAAAAAACAAAGTATTTGGTGAAAAATTATGAAAAGATTGCTTTGACAAAAACGAGAATTATTGCTGTTATTGTCAATATTCATTTGTAAACATTTTTGAATAATAAAAATGGGATCATATTTTACATATAGCTATAGCTATAGCTATAGCTTTTATATAAAGCGTAAGTTGCGTTAATGAAAAAAACGAACTTTATGATTAATAATTTATTTTTAAGAAAATTTTATAATTTAATATTTTTTTT
The DNA here is from genome assembly GCA_018249855.1 of Eueides tales michaeli. NCBI lineage: Eukaryota > Metazoa > Arthropoda > Insecta > Lepidoptera > Nymphalidae > Eueides > Eueides tales. The sequence goes on from DWMZ01000889.1 coordinate 1,331, forward strand.
AATAAAACTCACAGGACGCTTCCTGTAAGTCATGTAAATGAGTTAGGAAGTTTCTCTAACGCTGGTCATCTTGATTATATTTTAAGAAAAAAAAACTAATGACTACGTTATGATCATAAATATATCTAAAAATACAAGTTTAATTTTTTTGTAGTTACTGTGCAACATGACAATTCAGAAACTAATATGAATAATATACTGTTGATTTTATGGAATATTGTTATTTGGTACAAGTAAAAAATAGTTTTCAAAAATTAATAATAAATATTTATGGCAGGTTAAGAATAGATAGACATACGAAAAATTAATTGAATTGTTAAGGTCACCGTGGCGCATTGGGGCACCTGATTTTTAACGTGATTGCAGTGGGAGGAATTGATCTACATAAAAAACAAATGCATTATAGACGTTTTCCGACTTTGACAATGCGTCCAATTGGCTAACCTGAGCTGGAAATGAGAGTATCTTGACATTACACTGTCACTAACCTACCCTGCTTTGTGGGAAGTAGCTCATTTATAAAGTCACTCCGTTTACTGAACAATAAAAAAAAAAACATTTTCTATCTTGTACGTTATAAAAAATGTCTGCATACCACATTTAAATATTTATTTATAGTCATACTACAATTAAGAGCTGAGCTTAGTTGAAATATAAGTTGCAACATTAGAAAAAGTAACAAAAAAATAAAATACATAAGCGAGTAAAGTTTATTTAGTATTTTTTTTAAATGCTTAAGTAAATATTTTTTTTAACAAAATGATAAATATTTTGCTAAATAATACATTCAAAGTGTAATTTGGACTAAGCGTGATAAAATATGACGTTTAAATTATACATAGCATCCATATTATTATATCAAGCTAATACCAATTGATTATACGTATGCTTTTAAGATTTAATCCCATATATACCTATTGAAAGGATGACCTCACTCCTCATGGTAGTTGTATTATAGACCTTCACTTTCTCATTTACTTTATTTACACTGCGTTTAATACTATTCACTTTATACCACTACTACTACTACTACTTTACTTTGCTATCACTGAAAAACTTTTACCTTGTCTACAATTACTTAGAACTATTAATTGCTGATACTACGTTGGGAATGAATCCCTTAACACATTTACATTTGAAGCTTTTATATAACCCAAGCTTGACGGAAGTCCCTTACATTTTAATTATAATTTACAATAAACAGTTTCAGTGCTGCCACCACTTTAACAATATATTTTATTTATGACTTACAAATCATTAATTATGGTATTACATTTAAATCCTACAAACTCAAATTATATTAAACATATTTTTGTTTTTAAATTACGAACATTATAAAACTATTTATAATTTTAACAGGAAGTGATTCCTGCAAAAGTACAACTAATAGTTCCCTATTATTTTACTAAGCAACTCTAAGCTAACAAATTTTGTAATCATTAATTACAATAATTTTCAATAATTAATTTACAACACATTCAATTATTAATGCGTTTTATTTATATTTTTTATATTTACTCGTAGCAATTCTTTTATTTTAACACTATGTTTCAATAATCATAACAACATCTCATTCCCTTACAATTCATAATTAATACTACCGCTTACACTATTATGTATAACGCCGTTTGCATACTACTGCCTATGCCTACAATATTAAGTCATTATGTTTTTTTTCATTATCAGTATTTCTTAACTAATGAAAGCATGGGAGTTTAACACAAGGTTAGATATTCGAACGTTCAGTAGTATTGATTTGAATAAGAGTTCCAACTGTAAACGTAATGGTTGTCGATTCGATGTCTATTTAGGGAAATGAATAACTTTCGTTAAACTATGTATTAGATATTAACGCGACCGGTTGTGGCGTAGGGTTCGATCCCCACCCAAGAAATTTAATTATTTTCATTTTTTCGCTCTAGTTACTTAGAAAAACGGGACTTTATGTTCCACCACCCAACAAGCAATGCCTCCAATTTAAAAGTGGTAAGTTTTTATAGAAACACACTTATAACACCCTCCGTTTCTATTAAAAAATATCTGATCCTACTATCACTGGGTTCCAGTGTCCCCTTTGTCTTCCTTGCCACGTGTAGAGTAGAACTTGAAGCTATCAATAACACAATAATAAATCTTAATTTATCCAAGAAAAATAAGACCCAGAGCTTAATCAAGGATCTTTAGAGCTTGAACAAAAATTCGGAGAGGATTGTTAATAAAATCATTCCCAAACTTTTGTAGCCTCAGGCTGAACATTGCTATGCAGAACTTCTAACACATTACAAACATCGAATAATAATTTCCGTTACGAGAAATAGTATTGTGTTTACCATATAGCTGTTTGAGGGACATATATGTAATATAATATAGCGAAACATTATATAATATTAAGAAATGGTTGGCGATAGTTTGATGTAATAATTATTTCAACTGACAGACGGATGCCACGTCAGTCCCCGTGATTATGAACTATTGCGAAGTGTCGAAACTGCAAAGTGTTAGAAATGTCGTATTTCCGGTCGGTGTCGATTAAATTTGTTTCATTTTTGCAGTAATATAGTTAATGTAAAATATTCTTAGTACAGCGTGTATTAAGAATATTTGAATATTGATTCTTGTATTTAAATTGTCATAAGAATATTGATTTCTTTATCTTTTCATCTTATTCATAAAACATAATCTTGATATTTTTTTGAGTTGATACACAAAAAACTAAGTTACGATCGCTATTCCCTTTCGATTACAAGCATATAAAAACATATATGTGAAAATTAATGTAGCTTCTTGTAAGTCGATAACAAAATTGATATTGTGTGTATCACATGGCAGGGTGGGCAGAGGATACTTGAGAATGTAGTGTTAAGACATTCCGTTATGTCTTTGTCCCCACTTTCCATTTGAGATCCCCACTGCAGGAAATGGAATGCTTAATATTTTCATTTCTTCGCTCTTGAAAAAAAAAACAAAGCGCGAAGTACTCAGTTCTGCTATTCATTACGCCATGTCGGGAATATTGGACGGTGTGTGTAAAACGGAATGTCTTAACACTCTCAAGTTTTCTCTCTCTACATTCCTATTAATAATAAGTAAAGAAATTATTTGTTTTTGTCCTAGGGCTTACTCATGATATGGAGACCCAGTCGCTGACAACTATACGTTCTACACTGTCATAGCTAATCTATCCCTTAAACATTTACGTGATCTCAGGTAAGTACGGTACAGTCAACGAGCCGTGCCCGCTCTGGATTTAGGGTTTCAACTTTTGCACATTGTTCTCTCAAAATGCGAATAAAAACCTTAGAATTAAATCTGTACATTTACATCTAACTTAGAGGCGGGCACTATTCGTCGATCGGTCTGTATTTACGAAAATCATTATTATTTATTTAGAAATTTAAGTGAAACGAATATTTTCTTATGGTATTTTGTCTCTTTGAGTTTTTTTTAGTATTAGACGAATGTTAATTTGAATAATATTAGCAGAATCTAGATTCTAGGTTATAATTTAAATACAGGAGAGCTAACAAAGATGCCTTTGATACACTTTAGATAGTCGTTACTGCAACCGTAATATTTATGGAGTTTTGTCAGAGATATACATTTCCACAAACCAAAGAGTAATTATAGAAATGTATATGAATTAAATATTCTTTCAGTATCTCATTTTTTAATGACTATGTAAATTCTGTCACAAATTTAACATTAGCGTTAAAATAATAGTCGTCTATATATTTTTAATATGCTCATATTAAGAATATTTTAAAAGGAGAAATAATTAAAGGGTATGTGTCACCGTGTCACTCCCTGCTAACCTATATATTGAAATATTGAATTTCCAATTAAAAAAAATCATCATTAGATCTGAACCCGCTTTTTGGAATATGATATAGCTGATTGTGTAAAAACTAATTAATTGGGGATAAATAGAAAAAGTTACTTCAAAATTTTAAGATTTGTTATTTTTTGTATAAAAATGAAACAACAATTAAATCTTTATTAAAATATTTAGGCGTTTACTTTACGTGTTGATTTACACTTTTTTTAGAACGTTCTCATTGAAACACTTCTGTTTCTCACTTTGCGTTTGGTGGCCGAACTCAACGCCGCGCTTTGCATTGTTACCAGAGCGACAAATGAAAATATTAATACATTTTATTTCCTTAAATGGGGATCGAACCCACAACCTATTACGGCTTAATTCGCGTACTTGATCTAGTAGTTTTAAACAATCCTATCAAATTTTAGAACCATAGAAATATGATATTCACCTGGTAAATAATATATTCATGTATGTACGAATATATGGCAAACCCATTATATCTTTTTACACAACCTTAAATGAAAGATATACAGTTGTACTGTTACATTGAGATAGTCTGTAATAAAACTATGTGCTACTAAAAATATGGTAAAGTTATAAAGAAAAATTTATGAAAAGAAAAAATAAATTTTAATTTATATTTTCTTTACTTTCATATTTTTGTTTTCTCACAGACAAACAATATTGACACATATTTACGTCATAAGGGACTACGATATTCATATAAATAATTTATTTTTTTCTCGTGATGCTTAAGGCTGCATATAGCCAGGTGGGCTGAGAGAATTTAGTTAGAGATTTCGTTTTCGAATTAAACATGTAATACACACTATGTAATACGTATATGTCGTCAAAATGGACTACGATATTCATATAAATAATTTATTTTTTCTAGTGATATCAGTTTGATTTTTAAATAGCTTAACGCTGCGTATAGCAGGCTGAGAGAAATTAGTTAGATAGAGATTTCGTTTGTCATTTTCCGCCAAAATTCAATGCCGCAGTTTGTCATGTTTTTTTTCTTCTACCAAGTAAGAAAATTATTTTTTTTATACATTTCTCGAGGGGGACTTAAACATACCACCATCTTGTTTACAATTACACACTGTGCCACTGCATAATGATGGTGTACTAATAAATAATGTATTCAATTAAAATACTTCCAGTTTCAGTATAAACTAGATATTAACACAAAGCCTTAGCAATAAGGCCCTGCCTTACGCTTATTCTATCCAGTTCCAGTTGTATTGACTCTACACTACTACGTTAAATATACAAGGAAAATTTATTGTTTAACAAAACTATTATTTTCGTGTGGCAGTCGTGGCTTAGTAGCACAGTACATGACGGGACGGTTGTGGGTTTATTTCTTCGATCTAGTGCAAAGCCAAAGTGCGGCGCTGAGTTCTACTATTACAATAATATAAAATATATTATTTATAACAAATTGTTTCAGATACAACCCAAAAAAAGGATTTCTCTGCCAAGTAACGTAACAAAACGAATTGTCTCGAAAAATCAAAGGACAAGATATACGAAGCATCGACGAAATATCTAAGAAGATATTATACTGAACATAAAACAGCGTTATCTAAATTGCTAATTAGATTAGGACGACATGTAAAGCAATGGCTAAAAAACGAATTATTCAATGGACAGTATTATATAAAACCCAAAAGGTTTGAAAAAATGTTATTTTTACATGTTTCTGTGTCAGAGTATCGTTGTTGTGATATATCTATTAATATAAGTGTAATATATCAGAGAAACGAAATTATTTTTTAGATATTTTTTAGTAAGTGGAATGTTTGTTTACATTGTAATGTTCTTGATTTTGTAGCATAATTAGTTGTTCTTAGAATTTTGGTTGTCCAAAATCTTTAGCCATACTACTGAATATCAAAACGGATAATACGAGGCATAGATCAATTTATTTATGTTAAAATAATTATCTTTTTAAAAAAGAGAGATGTTACAATATTTCTCTTTAAATATTTTATTTTAATAAGCCACTTCTGTAGTATTATCCCAGTGATATCTGTATAGGTGCTACTTAGTTAAGTTTTATATTTATTTAATATAAATGTAATAGTAACAATTTAAGGCCTGTCGTGCCACAGCAACACAAGCGTGTGGCTGCAATCGACAGGTTCTGGGTTCGATCCCCAGTCGAGGAAATGGGACATTTAGTTTTTTCAATTTAGATATTTAATATTTCATTTCTTCGCTCTGGTAGTAAGGCAAAGCTCGGCGTTGAGCTCCGCCACTCAACACGCAATGCCACAAATTCGGCGAAAAGTGGGGAACGGAAGTCGAACGGAGTGTCCTAACACTAGGTTCCCGGGATCCCTCTGCTTACCCTGCCTCGTGCGCGATACAGCGTGAAGCTAAAAAAAAAAATTTTTCAAATATTTATTTGAACAAAAACTGTTTAATCAGTGTAAAAATATTTTATATAACAATATTTTCATACAAACTGCTTAAAAATAAAGTGAAGTTAATTTTTTAGATAAATTTTATAATTTCATTTCCAAACGCCATATACTATGTATAGAACGGAATTCAATTGATATTTGAAAATGATGATACAGGTGAGTATTATTAACAGGTAATTCAGGTAAGACACAAGTTCAACATGGAGCTTAGTTATCGATATTTATTAAAGAATAAAATAAAATATCACTTTGCTAACAATATAGGTTAAATAAACAGGTAGACATAGCGAACCTAGTGTTATGACATTTCTGTGGCGTTACTCAACGTCACGCTTTGCTCCTTGGGCTGTTAAATTAGATAATTTAATGTAACCATGCCTCCATATTCGTTCGACTAGTGAGAATAGAACCCATCGCGATGAAACTAGGACGCTGTCGCACTGAGCAACAACGGCCTATGGTTAAAATACAAAACATAATAAAAGAAATTCATTACAGTTTAAAAGACTCCAATCGGTCTTAAGTACTACTTATTCTGAACGCTGTATCCGGCTAGAAATTAAACACCATCGTGATATTTTATATACACCTAAAGCAGTAAAGTTATTACGGCTCTCGCACAAATTAAAACAACCCTGAGTGTAAAAAATGCCTCAAGGTTAAACAAATTCAATTGGGTCGTCGTAAGACATAAAATATGGGCAAAAACGTCATGTCTTACGACGATCTTTGTTTTTTCTAAATTGTGAATTTGTAAGGGCGTTGTTGGTTTGATTTTATTAACTTTTTTCACTTTGGTAAGAAAACAGAGTGCAGTATAGTTGTTATACTCAAAATGTCACAAAAATTTGTGTGTGTGTGTGTTTATGGAAAGGAATGTCTTAATTCTGTGTTATCCCCTCTGTACTTTGCTAATTGCGAGACATTTTGTGAAACTACAAGCATTAACTTAATATTGTTAAGTAGACTTGTCAAATCGGAAAAAATAAAGTACCTATATAAATAATATTCTATATAGGTACCATTAAATATATCAAAGCTAATTTTAAATTAAATGAACTTTAGAAAAATTTGTGATCTTAGAATCTTAATGTAAAGTAAAGTATTTCGATTTTATTTGTAAATATCAGGAAAAACTTTCGACGCTTATTTTTTTACTAAGTCGTTAACGTTTTTTTTTTCCAAAATACTGTTTGCGTAACACGCACGCTATTTGTAATGTACTTATAGAAAAAACTATAAAAATGTAATTTTAAAAGAATAATGTTTGACGAACAGAAATACAACGTAAAACCATATAATGCTTTACCGTCGAAAGCATTGTTCAGTGCGATACATTTCGGAAATGTATTTACATTCATCTCATAGCCTCATAGCCTCATAGCTTTTCATTACAATCATTTCGGAAAATAAAGCTCCGTCGCTGGACCGCAGTAAATAGGTAATTTTACTTTGAAGCATAAAATTTTAATTCGTATTAAAAAGGTAAAAGTTTAATCGATTCAATCAGATTCGACTTTCGCTAAAGATTTGCATGCATTCAGTGAATGTAATTGAATCAGGACGACGATAAAGTTCGATAGAAAACGTTAAAAGTCGTAGTACCTACTTCAAATTATCTCGACTTGAAAATCTACTTTTAAAGAACAGTCTTCCAGGACCAGGTCATATTGAGAAGAATTTTATTTGAGAACTACTACTTACTAGATACATACGTGTATTATAGATTGCGACCTATTACGTTATATAATTAGAATAAAAGTTTATTAAATTTGATGCATAATTGTACAGAATAGATATCAAAAACATTCTGCTACCTCAAAGAAATATTCATTTCATAAATTGTTAGTTGCTGTTTTTTTATCTTTACACGTCTCCGGCATTAAACGTAGTAACTATAGAAAACCTAGAGTCAAGACACTCAATTTTCCAATTTCAGTTACGGACGCCAGATCCTAACCCCACGTTTGATCTTATCTCTTTCCAACTGCGCTATATTATCATTGAAATTCTTAGTAAAAATGTTTTCTTTATTCTTTTAATCTTCGATACTCGGACAAAAATAACGTAACATTTGCTATAAGATACGTCAGGCTTTATAAGCAACCCGCGCACATTACAGATGGATGACGGCGGCCGACAAAATTCATTTATCTACTATCGAGGAGCGCCCGATAACCTTCCGATGCGCCAGTTTCCTCAAACCTGACAATAATTGACACTGAACAGCCGCTGAGTCTATATTATTGTGTGTACAGATTTACTAAATATGATATTTTTTATCCTCTTACATAACATCACTAAGAACTTTTATAGAATTAATATTATATTAAATTTAAAAACGTATAAAAGTTAGAACGTAGCAGGATTTGAACCCGCGCTTTTTGGAAATTGTCCAAGCGCTCTGACCACTAACCCATTCGTTCGCCTTATTCACCACCCTTATTATTTAGTGCGTCTAAGAACGATGTATCGCCTTAATGACAGGTACTTAACAGGTTATTTAAAAGTAGATATATTTTGGTTAGAATTACTCGTAACATCCAGGGGGTATAGAATATTTTAATTTATATATTACAATAATATATATAATATATATAGTTAGCATTATTCAAAATAAATGTATTAAAAACGAGTGATAAGATATATGTAGTGTTGAAATGTAGCCTCAAGTTATGTTTAAGATTTCTCATATGATCGCATCCTTATTAAAAAAAATTATAAACACCTAATATAGACAAATTAATTTCAAAATAAAAATTATAAACCACTTAAAGAATGAGTCTAAGAGTATATGAAACGATGTTATTCCTTATTTACGACTTTATAGTAATCTTTCACGTAACTACCGCTATTTATCTTTATTATATGCAGAAAAATGGCAAAGACCTGAGCGAAATGCGGAGCACGTCGGCACGTATAGCATTAAAGATGCCAGAACGCCGAGCAAATTTTAGGTAACCCCACAACTTTTAACTTTTATAAAACGGTTATATTTCTTTGCCTAATAATACATGTAACGTAAAGACACCCCAATTTCAGCGGAGGTCAACCTGTCTGTTAATTTTTTCAATGTCGGCATATTTTTAAAGCAATTTTATATCAATTGTTCATCCAAACAGGCACGTTATAAAATATAGAGGAATTAATTAAACCTAGACCTTTGTTGCCTTATTTTATAGCGTCGCTTGTCGATAAAAGGATTACTAACTGGTGGCTCCGCTAATAACATAAATTATATAATTTAACACGAGTTTAGAGGATTTTTAATAAATATAAATGATCGTTTATTGCTATTTCGTAACAATAACTTCTTATATGCATACAAATTTTAGGATAGATATAAATTTTAGTAGCTTACTTTTAACTAATTTGAAAATATTTGTCAACATTTATGATATATTTATAATTACAATTCCTTAAATTGTTTTTGACATTTTTTTGATTAAAGTTACAGCACAGAGTTACAAAACTAGCTATGATGAAAGATATAAATAGCATATTAAGCATAAGTTACGGCTATTTATTGTCAATTGACTTAATGATGACAATGATTGCTATCATCATCAGCCAACCGACGTCCACTGCTGGACATAAGCCTCCCCAATGCACCTCCAACACGGACGGTTCTGTGCGCTCTGCGTCCAACGTCGCCCTGCGACCTTTACTATGTCCTCAGTCCATCGAGTGGAGGGCCGAGCCACGCTGTGCCTTCCCGTTCGTAGTCTCTATTAGAGAACCTTACGGCCCTAACGGCCATCGGTTCGCCGAGCTATGTGCCCCGCCCACTGCCACTTCAACTTGCTAATCCACTGGCCTATGTCGGTGAATTTTGTTCATCTACGGATCTCCTTATTTTATCACGTAGAGAAACACCTAACATAGCCCTCTCCATAGCTCATTAATTGACCTTGACCTCACCCGGCGCCTTGTTGTTCTTAAGCTGTTTCATAACCATCCTAATCTCGTAAAGGCTGATGTCCGAGATGTCTTCGGTATAGTGTCGGGTTATTTTGGCTCTCGGATCTTTCTCAAAGCCAACATCAGGTTTCATAGACGATGTGTACAACTGTCCGTAGAAACTTTCTACTTCCCTCAGAACATCGACTTAAGTCGACGTTATACTGACGTTCTCCGTTTTCAGCTTGGTCAACCGGCTTTGCCCAACAGATATTCCTAGCGAACATTTTTGAGCCTTGATTCCGCTCGATTCTATCTTCAATACGTTTAGTATTGAAGGCACAAATGTCGCGTCGCAAGGAAGTTTTAATCTCTCTATTGAGCTGCCTATATGACTCTGCGTCGTCACGCGACTGCCGCACCATTGAACGTCGACTTGCCATGAGTTCGAGAGTATGGGCCGGAAGTTTTTGAGGTCTATATTTACGTTGTGTAAAGAACTTTGACCCCACTTCATGGACAGTTTCCACAAACCTGTTGTTGACATCGTCTACTGTAACGCAATCCTCTAGAGCCAGTGCTCTAGAGGATTGCGTCACAGTGGACGATGTCAACAACAGGTTTTGTGGAAACATTGCGACGCGGCCCCTCCGGCCCCTATGGTTCCTCTGTCCATATCCAAATTGCCGCACTCTTAACTCTAAATCACCTCTCCTGCCGAGTTTCACGTTAAAGTCCCCCATAACAACAGTGAAGTGAGTTTTGGAGGTATGTATGGCTATATTTACGTCCTCATACATAAGCTCAACTTCGTCATCAGAGTGTGACAAGGTGCGTATACCTGAATGACCTTCACCGAATATTTTTCAGATATTCTGAGTATCAGGTATGTCACCCTGCTCGACACACTTTCGATGGTTGCTATGTTCTTTACAAGGGGCTTATGGACGATGAATCCGACACCACCTTGGGATTGCTGTTCACCCTCCCGGTAGAAGAATAAGTTACCGGAACCCAAGGTTACCGATAACCTAATTGTATCCCAGTTCAACTTACCCAATTCTTCTTCCAGCTCCACTATCTTCTCGTCTGTTCTCAAAGTGCGTATGTTGTATATTACCAGGGCCAGTGTCCGTTTAAGATGGTAGCCGTGTTTCTGCCGGGGATTCTTAGCACCTCCTGCCCCACCGTTACCATGACCGCTACCGGAGCCAGGAATAGTGGGGCTGCCGGGGACTAGGGGCCTGGTTTTTATTTTTCAGCTCATTCCGGGGTTTTACCCATACTCGCCATGCTGGGCAGACGGGTTGGCGAGCCCAGTACAGTTGGACTGTTTAGATAAGAGGGAATGCTGCGGCCCATCCCACTCTCGGCAATTTTATGCCAGTCTATTCTCTTAGTCGCCTTTTACGACACCCACGAGAACACGGCTAATTAAGCATAACTACAAAAAAATAATTTAATTTGTAAAACATAATAATACGATAAATAACTTTGTAAAACGTAGTATTTGCTTTATTTATGATAGTTTCGTTAAAAAGTAGTTTTAGACAGAGACAACCTAATGTTACGACAATCACTTCTCCATATTTCGAGGTGTGTTAAGTAAAGTAATTCAACGACGCCGGCTACTTCAATAATGACAAATCAATGAAACATGATAATTTCTATTGTATATTATATGTATTTTATCTTTCAAACAATATTTTAGACCAAAACCGTAACGTATTTTTTCAAATATATAAAAGATTTAAGCCTACGCTATGTTAGCCCAATAAGCCACAAATGTATTATGATAAATATAATGGACGTTCATTATTTCTGTTTTTTCTTTTAGATCTTTATAATGGAATGTTAACGTTACAAAAGTATTCAGTCTTTTATTTTAATTTATATATATTTGTTAGTAGTCTAGTTTTCTTTTATTTCATTATATTTATTTCTTTTGCATTTATGCATGTCTTACTTTCAGTGGCGTGGCTATCGTAGGGCCCGGTGGTGCAGTGCACCGGGGCTCCGGACCGTGGGGGGCCCTTCGCCCATTAAGCTAAGCTTTGAATAGAGCGGGTCAGCTAACTCGCCAGCTCATGAAGCTAGGAAACCTCGACCCTGTTCACAAGATTTTAAGCGACCATAGCATCAACAATAAGGCCGTTTTCCGAATTATCAAAACAGCGGTCATAGCGTACCACAAAAGCTATAAAATTCGTGTGACTTGATTAGTATGACGGTACGGACAGGTCGGAGGGTTAGCATCGTGAGCATTGACGCTATTATAAAGTTCCACGTCAATGTCACTATTGTTACTTTCCTTGATTGATAAAAATGCTTGAAATACAAGCATTTTACAATCTTCATCGGCTAGACTACATACTCCACTCATGATTATATGAAAAAATGCTCTGATCGATTATGTTTAACTTGTTGTATTCGTAAGCACACTCACAAGGGGTAAGCACACTCACTTATTAATACATTTATTCCTATCTATAATTTTTAAGGGCAATAAAAGTTCAAGCAAGCTACGTGAAAAAGGGAGTGAGGACCCGATTCTCTCTGCACCGGGGCCCTTGCCCACTTAGCTACGCCACTGCTTACTTTACTTTACATAATTACACGTGCATATAAAACCTTCAAACATTAAATATGACATGGCAAGTATGTGTAAATGTACCAAGATTCAAGTGCAAATATGTCAAATATTTTCTATTGAATAGTGAATTTACAAAATAATAAATTAAATACAAAATTATAAATTAAATTCAGCTTTTTATTTCATGCTCTTGTTGCAATAAACAGAATTGGTCATACATGTTAGCTTTCTAGGCTTATTCTTATTATTATTTTATATATTAGTATCTTATGATGTGGTAAATCTTACATAATAATGCACATTATATAAGAAGTCAACATTATATTGTTGTGATTATTATAGCAGCATAAAAACCAACGCAACATTACTGTGCTCTAGAGTGGATGAATTTAAAATATTTAGTAGTTAGTTTAGTATTGTATTAATAAGGTCTGATTAAAACATTGCTAGGAGTCAAAGCTAAAACAAAAATAAAGGTAAAAAGTTATAGCGAATAGAAATTTCTTCTCACATATTATATTACGTAGTAAGTACTATTTATTAATGGGTAAAAAGTATTCGTCAATTTGTAAAATACGTGATGGGCGAAAGTCCCCAATGAATTTTGAATTGGATTCAATTTCTTTATTGGAAAAAATTTAGCCTTTTTTGGAACCGTTATATATTGGATTATCCTTAAAGACCGTGCAATGTTTTTAGCAGAAGAGGTTCTTGCAAGGATTTGTAATAGAAAATATAAATACTACGCAAGTGTTTCTTAATAGTAGGCCAAACTTTAGCTTAAGTTTTGAAATTATGGTTGTTTTACATAATATTGATTATATATTTGACTGTTCATTTTCAATTTATACAGACAGCATACAAAATGTATAAGACCACCTAACAGCTTGAAACATAACAAATAAACGAACAGAAACAGCTGCAACAGCAACTTTGATTGTATCTCCTGTAACTCGATATAGGAAGTCATAAACAAGTTTGTATGTACCAATGCTCTATAAATTTAAAACTTGTGATATAGACATCAAAATAACTGAATAATATTAAATAATATATTTTTGTTTAAAATAAATTTTCATTGTAAATTCTTTGACAATCGTGTGTAACGAAGGCAGAAATAGTTAAAATTGAACACGAGGAAATGTCCACGTTAAGCATACATACATATATGTTTTATTCAATGTTTATTATTTTGAAATGTTATGTTGGATTTCACTCATACCAATATAACAGAAAAATTGTCAAGTTCGAGTATGTTTTTCGGTCTGACCTTACGTGAAAATAATGAAAAAGATCTGAAATATTCATGTACCAATAATTTATTGATATTCAGTATGTCAGTTACATATTTCTACATATATTTTAATAAAAATATTAATTTTGAATGTCAAAAAACGTATACAGTCGATTTCTGAATTAAGAATTTGACGTTAAGCAAATCTTAAACTATGATCAAATTTTTGTTTCTGATTTGAGTTTTTCTCAATATTTGATTATTTCACTGAGCAGCTCGCTCAAATCATACATTAAAACGTATTTTGCGTTTCACAACTGAGCAAAACTCATTTGACAGTTGACAAATCATAATCAAATCATTGATCAGTTGAGCGTGGGCATTCGGCTGCTTAAGCTGTTTACAAATTTTTCTTTTGGTTTTTGTGAGGAAAAAATGTATTTTTGCGTCGATATCATTTATCTTTCTGCACACCTATATGAGCCTAATGAGCGACGACGATACATCTTTGTCATCTTTAGAGATGCCGCAACTGCGTCCACGTAGGCAACGCTTTCGCAAAACCAAGAAATACCAAGATATAGACCTAGAGATTTTTATAAGAACTTCTATGAAGAAGAATTAAGGAGTCGCTTCCGCTTCATTAAAGCGTTTCGTTGCATTTTTATTCTGCACTAAATCAAACCAAAATTAGTGTGAAACATACAATGATGGGATTACATTTCTCACATATCTCTTATCGATAGTTTAAGATTTTATGGATAGAGAAGGTTTTTAAGGCAGTGCTAGGAGACACTGTTAATGTAAGTAAGGCGACAGTTTACCGTGTAGTAGTGAAAGTGACATGTGAGATAGCGTTGTTGATGTTGGCATGCCCACTGCTCGAGAAAGACCATAGGTAGCATAGGAGCACAGTTTTTTGAAAGAACTAGATTTTTCCAGAGTGATTGTGCACACACATTAAAATAGTTTCACTAAGAGGAAACAGAGCTAAAAACAGAAAGGGGTTTTTTCTATTATAATATGCAGGATGTATGTGGTACTAACTTAAAAATTCAAAGCATTATAGCTAGTTGGAAGCCTAGTGTCTACAAAGTGTCCAAGATTCTTGATGCCACCATTTCTGAATCTAACTACACCTCAAGAAGCACATAATCAATCAAATCAATCAAATCAAAATATTCTTTATTCAATTAGGCCATTACAAGCACTTTTGAATCGTCAAGTTACATAGATAGGTCTGTAGTGTCAGTCCTACAGGAAGCTACCACCGGCTCGGAAGGCGGGTCTGCTGAGAAGAGCCGGCAAGAAACTCAACAGTTGCTCTTTTCAAAATATCATTTAAAGAAAATATATAACATAATTAGCTTCCTGAATGAGTACCAACAGCATTTAATCCCGCGCATTCTTATCATGGTAATATTCTTGAATTGAATAATATGCTTTGCCCAACAATATATTTTTGACTTTCACTTTTAATTTTTGAAATGGCAAGTCTAAACTTACTTGTGGAATTTTATTATACATAATTGAACCCAAATAACAACATGGAACACATTAGAGAAATGTTGGTGTTTTACAGAGGGGATTTCTGTGTCTCCTAGTGCTAAAAGTTATTGTGGCTTGTGTTGTTGAATAACAACTTAATAATTACATTGTACAAATGAACTTAACAAAGCAGCCAGTATCGAAGCCTATACACAAGATTATGCAGCGAGAAAAACAACCGTGGAAAATTGTTTCACATCATAGACTCACATGATATAAGTACCGTTTTCACATATGTTTTATCACTGTAGTGTTTTGAATTGTTAACCTAATTATTATTAAGAATATGTAGTAAAAAATATATTTTTTTAACATATCAGATATGTTTTAAAATAATATGATACTTACATGTTGTTTGTATGTATAGAGTATATTATTTTGTTCATGTATTATCAATATTTACCTCTGGTTGCTCTTATCAGTTGAAATGAAATCAGTAAGACATTAAAAGTTAAATTTTAAATAAAGGTAATTGTATATAAGTACTTTGTATATTTTGTCCAAAGAAAATACTTATAAATAAAACACTTCTTGCATAAAATTTGTTTTTTTTTTAAGGCTTAAAATCTTATAAATCATAGATATGGATAATGCTACACAATTGTAATATAAGTATAAATATTTAGGATGAAATTACTTATAAATATTTCTTCTAATACTAGTTTTCCATAACAATATCAGCCTACATAAAACTTATTTTTTTAATAAAAACCAAACAATTTCAAAAATAACCTATATCAATTATATTTAGTTTTTTTTTAATTTTTAAAATGTTAGTTATGGAATTTTAGTAATTATTTCCTGCAATAATGTATTATTATTTAATTGTTCAGCAGAATTATTTCATGCAATAATGTATTATTATTAATAGTTTTCCGTCGCAGAATCCTTTCTTGTGCGGTGCTTATATTATCATATTATGCTGTCCGTGGTGTACATATAATGCTTTTGTATTATTCTCTATTTTTGTTGTACAATATATGGTCCTGTCTTTTCACAACCAATATTTTGGCAACTGAAACATAATAATAAGAAATAAAAGTAGTATTACAACAATGCCATATTTTGAAATCATTGTAAACAACGTTTTTGGAGATATCTATTTTGCTATAATTTAAAGCAGATTGTTTTGTCTTCCAAAGTAGTTAGGTTGCGCCTTATTTTTAGTGTTTTGTTTATTTTCGGAGTTGTATATTAGAAATAGAAATAAATAATCCTCCATTGTTGGTATGGTTCTTTGATTATGGCGTTCCGAGTGTGCCAGTTGAGCACATATCACTTCGCCAGTGTCACGTTGTTTGGAAAATACACGAAGGAGGTTGTACGGTAAAATCAGATTACATCACACAATAGGATAATGTATATTATAAAAAGAAGATCTAATTAAAAATTGCCTTCACCTATAACAAAAAAAAAATAATATTAAAATAAATATATACATGATGTACAAAACACACCGGATTAGTAATCAAAAAATATACAATACAAAGAGGGTAGTCTACAGTTACCTATAAAATACCATGGTACCAGTCGATCGCATATTTCAAAGTCGAACTCAAATATAAAGAATAATGTCAAATGTATTTTTACCATTTGTTCATTATAGATTATGTCTCAGGCCTGAAGAAGACGTTGTATAAACTCTTTGATAATTTAAATTATATAAAATTACTGTATAAATATACTTATAATTTTTTGCTTATATTTTTTAACCTGAAAACGTTAAGTAATTAAAAAAAGCTTGCCCCATTAGCTTTTATATGAAATAGGTTTCGGAAACGTTGGCAAAATTTGTCTTTGTGTATTGAGAACCCAAACTTTTTACACACAATAGCGACGTAGATAACAATATGTGGAGGCAGGGATCAACCAGTTTCTGAACAAAAGTTACTACAGATTTACCCAGAATACCGTTGCTGACTATTGTGAAAAAATGT